>LBNU01017471.1:12817-23683 GCA_014162995.1 Artemisia annua
AAATAATGTAGAGAGATTTATTACACCACAACGGGCAATCACAACAAAACAATCGAAGATTATTTCCCACAGACCATCCTTATAGTACCAATATTTATCGTTCAATTACTTAACAACAAAACTAATCAAACACCTGACCCGTCTCAAGACAAGGGAATAGGAAATCTTATATTGAAAAGGGTCAACATACTATACATACATATAACCTGAGAGACATTATTAAGTATATCATTCTTACACACTCCAAATTATTACATTGAAAAGGGAAAATTTGCATCTCATGCAGCATTAACCTAAACTTAAAAACACTACCTACCCATACATCATCACATAAGCTAACTAAACACCACTTCATTTCTTCTTTCTTCGACTTGATAAAGACCAGGGGATGTTTCTCTCTTCTCATCCCACTTCTATTCTTAGCCGTTTGGATGAGAATTTCGATCTTGGCCGTTTGAATGCAATTTGGCGGGAAAAGTTGATAAGCCAGTTGGGTTGGTTTGGTGGAGGTGTAGGTGAAGGTAATTTATGGTGGGTGTACTGGGGAAACAAAGAAAGGTGGAAAGGAGCCATGTGGGGAGGACAAATCCCCGTGGTTTTAAGGTTTTAGGTTAATGGAGGATTAGGGAGGGAAAGGGGTAGGGGTAGTTTGACTGGGGTTTGACCCCTAGAGGGAGTATATAAATCGGGGGTGGGTTTGTTTTATTTGGTTTTGGGCCTGAGGGGGTAATGGGCCAAGTGGTAAAAAGGGGTTATAAGGTATTTGGGTTTGTTTTTTTGTTTGGGTTATGGAATACAAAAGGGTCCAATTTGGTTAAGTAGTATAAATCACAGGGCCAAAAGTGTAATAATCTGAAACTTTAGGGACGTAAAAATGAAACTTTTTTATTATTATTATTATTATTATTATTATTATTATTTTTATATTAAATTATTATTATTATTATTATTATTATTATTATTATTATTATTATTATTATATTTTTATTATTATTTATTATTTATTATTTATTATTATTTTTATATTATTATTATATTTTTATTATTATTATATTTTTATTATTTATTATTATTATTATTGTTATTATTATTATTATATTTTTATTGTTTATTATTATTATTATTATTATTATTATATTTTATTATTATTATTATTATTATTATTATTATTATTATTATTATTATTATTATTATTATTATTATATTTTTATTATTTATTATTATTTTTATATTAATATATTATTATTATTACTATTACTATTATTATTATTTTTATTATTATTATTATTATCCTCCAAGGAATTGATTTCCACTTCAAATGTAAAGGAAATGAATTCCTTAAATTTATGTGTAAACTTAACTCTCTAAGAATTGCAAATCTCCACCTTTTTATTTCTTTGGCTACCAAACAAGAGAAATGAATTCATTTCCATTTCTTTGAGCTCATTTCACCCTACCAAACATGCTCTTAGTTCAAACAATCAAAACTTTTTTCCTGTTCATAATCACCCGATCACAAGTCGTTTTAATACCATTCACACCTCGTCGGGACATAACGACCCGGGAAGAACTCCTATACTCCTCTTGGTTAGCATTGTGCCCTGGATTGCTTGACCTAAGTTGACCAAATCCTTGGTCAGTTTTAGTTGACTGTTCAGAGCCAATCATGAGCATTCTAAGGCAAAGATTGAGGGATACAATTAGGCGAGACTTAGTTACATTATGAAGACTTTATGCTATGTTTGAATTTGACAATGTTTGGACTGGTTTGCGATGAGAATTATGTTTTTCTTTTGGTACTTTCATATCCATCGAAGATACCTTTGGATTTTGTTTTCGGTTGGTTTATCTTGGGGTATTGTTACAACACTTCGTGTTTGTACTTTGCTCTACTTATGTGGATTGTAGTATTTCTCTATTTAGACACCATGTGTTATGATGATATCTGTTGAATCTAATACCCTTGATAGATCTTGTAGCTCTCGTTGATCGTTATCAGTGTCTATGTAATCACAAACACTCTAATAGAGAATCTCCAAAGCTTGTATTCTAATGCGGAAAACAAATACAAACAGAAACAATGAATACTAAGAACGTTTAATCCTCTATGGATCTTTTATATAATAAGAACTTGTTTTTCAAAAATTCTAAAAAACTCCTATAGAACATAAACTTGTGTTCCTTTTATAGACAAGGAACCCTAACCTTAAACCGTTTCACAAGAAACGTATATTCTATAAACTCTAAACAATATGCATTATCTTTTCCTAATATTACTCATGCATATCCTAACTATATTACAAAATACGCGGTTTAACTATATCCGCAGAAACTAAATATGCTGAAACTTAGTCTTCAGCAGTAACACTTCTTCAGCAGAATCTATCTCTTCAGCAGATTCCATCAGCATGTTCCATCAGCAGAATTCTCACTTAGCAGAATTCCCAACAATCCTCCCCTAATCTTGAATTTGACATGGTTAAGTTCAAGATTCCTTGATAGATCAGTAATCACAATAATGTAAAGAGGATTGTCTTCGAACATCAGCAGCAAAGAACCAAAAATTGCACATCTCTATGATGAATAAGCTTGAAACACCATATCTTTGCAGCAACATATGACATTAGATACATCAAAACAAATAAGTTTCATACTATTCTCATCACATCCAGGTGTGTTAACTCCTGTGAGAGGTGAATCATTGAAAATAATGGATTTGATGTCTCTTTACCAATAGCCATCACTACTGGAGTAGCCAAATGTTTTAGTTCAAAAACCATGGTACACTGATAACCATATGATTTTGAGTAAATCATCAACTATAAACGGATTTGAGTTGTCTTTACCTGTAGCCGTTTGCTCAGGATTAGCCAATTGTTAAAGGAAACATCCTTGGTGAATTGAAAACCAATATGGATTTCCACTGCCTTTACCACAAGCCATATACTTATGGGCTAGTCAATTCTTAGGATTTTCACAAAATAATATCCATGGTGAATTGATGACCATTTCAACTCTCAGCAATTAAGCATGGGTGAGTTGAGTACCCTATGATTTTTGGCAAATCATTACAGCCATCAACAGATTTGATGTGTCTTTACCAAAGCTGTACCCTTTGGACTAGCCAACTCTTTGATGGACACAAGTCACATCTGGTGAGTTGAGGACCAGCAATAGAGTAAGTATACAACAAACCTGCATACAGTTAGTACAAAAATCTAATAACTACCTTTTTTTTTAATAAGAAAAACAAAACAAAAANGGCAAATCATTACAGCCATCAACAGATTTGATGTGTCTTTACCAAAGCTGTACCCTTTGGACTAGCCAACTCTTTGATGGACACAAGTCACATCTGGTGAGTTGAGGACCAGCAATAGAGTAAGTATACAACAAACCTGCATACAGTTAGTACAAAAATCTAATAACTACCTTTTTTTTTAATAAGAAAAACAAAACAAAAATACAACAAAATACCATCAAACAGCTCTGGCTAGCCTGATCCTGCTTTTGAACAATCTAATCAGAGATTCAGCAAACAATCTAGCATTCCCAGCTAGACCAGGAGGAATCTCCAACTTGTGTAAAAGCATCTTCTCCATTAAAGGCACAGATAAAGGATAATCCTTATCAATGAACATCATGACCCTTATACCAGTGGTAGTCTCCAAAACATGAACATAAGGAAGATGGTAAAATTTCCAACTTAAAACCTTCCACTTATGATTATTCTTCCAGACTTCATAACCAGTACCATCAGGAGAAGTAGAATCCATAAGTACTGATGATCCACTAGATGCAAAATTTCTTACAGAAAGGTAAAAGATAAATATGTTCCATCAAGCCTATAAATGGTATTAATCTGTCCATTAGAAGACAGTTCCCAGTGAACCAACACATCTCTAATACCCTCTGGCCAATCATCAGGAGATCCTTCTCTAAGAAATGAAGATTCATGAGCATCTAGATCCACTTCTCTATGCACAGAAGAAGATGAAACTTTCATCTTTGCCATTCTTTTAGCCCTTCTACCAGGAACATAAATAGACTGATGAGAAGAAGGTTCAGTAGCAGAGACATCTGCTGACTCAGGTGTTTCCACTGAAGTATTAACCTATGGAACATCAGTAGTTACATTATCATCCATCTGCATCCTAATTTTTGCATCCCTAGCAGCAGCAAGCTCAACTTCTTTTACTTTGATCTCATGAATTCTTGCCAACTCTGCTGTTTGATCATCATGCAAGAGTTGTGCAGCTTCTTCACCCTATCTATCATCCTCCATTTGTCTTCTGGTTCTCTTCTTAGAAGGAAGATCTTCTTCTACAACCTTTGCTTTACCTTTGTCAAGAACAGATGAAGCAGCAACTGTAGTTGTAGCAGCAAAAATGGAAACATTATCAGCAGCTGGAAATAAAGAGGCAGCAGGTACAGTAGTAGCTTCAATTTCATCCTGCTTTAATGTCTCAAAAGAGGATTCTTTACCACTGGAAGTCAGAGTATCAGCAAGTTTAGAAGAAAGAAGGCCATCATGATGCATTCTAGTTCTGATTCGATTATAATGAAATATTAATTGTTCATCTGAGAATGACCAGACTTGCTTCTTAGTCCAAGTATGATTATACAAGACACTACTCTGATTCTTCACAAATTACCTCATCATAGTTCTTTGTTGTGCTTGGGTAGGAGGTTTATCTCTCTTTGTTTTAGCTTTTTGAGCTGCAAGAGCTTTCCTCTTATCAGCTGCATCCTATTTCTGTTGTTGTCCAAGGGCCACCATTTGTGCAGCAAAATTATTTCTATCAAACTCAGCTCCTAGAATACTTTGAGCTAGAGTGGGATTGGAAGCAGCTTGCATAGTATAAGAATCCCACTGCTCATCAGTAAAATGGATTGATTGTTCATCCAATTCTCTTTGTCTTTCAGGAGGCAAATTTGAAGTAAATAATGCCTTAGACTGCATTTGATCTTCATACTCTTTCAACATCCTGACCTGCTCAGTTCTTTCCTTATCAGTCATAGACTCTGGATCAACTACTTCTTCAACAAAAACTTCCTTCCCTTTAGCAGAAACATTCACATCAGGAGCAATAGTAGATGGCTCCTCATCATGAGACAAATCCACATAAGATACATCAGCAGGTGCATCAGAAGAAACTTGTGAAGTAGAATCTTCAACCTGAGTAGAATCACCAGCTGTTTCAGATTCCAGCACAAAAGTTTGCCCATCAACAAATACTACTGAGGGTTCTTCTGAAGGTGTAGCAAAAGATTGAGCTTGTGCTTGATCAACTGTAACAGGCACCATATCTGCATCAGTAGGAACTTGCTCATCTACAACTTTAGAAGTCTCAACAGATACTTGAGCCAAATATTGTCTCCTCCTTTTTCNGGCTCCTCATCATGAGACAAATCCACATAAGATACATCAGCAGGTGCATCAGAAGAAACTTGTGAAGTAGAATCTTCAACCTGAGTAGAATCACCAGCTGTTTCAGATTCCAGCACAAAAGTTTGCCCAGCAACAAATACTACTGAGGGTTCTTCTGAAGGTGTAGCAAAAGATTGAGCTTGTGCTTGATCAACTGTAACAGGTACCATATCTGCATCAGCAGGAACTTGCTCATCTACAACTTTAGAAGTCTCAGCAGATACTTGAGCCAAATATTATCTCCTCCTTTTTCTGCTGAACTGAATTGTCTCCTTTTGTGGAATAGCTTTAGGAGATGAAGAAGCAGCAGCTTGTTGAGCCACATCAGCTAATACTTCAAGAGAGTCCAATTGCCTTCCCTCTTGTTCTTCATCAGAAGAAACCACCAAGTTTCTTTTCCTTTTCTTCCCAAGTTGTGCTTCTAGTCCCTGAATCTTATTCTTCAAAGCCACAATTTCAGCACCAAGTGAAGATTTAGTGTCTGCAAGCTCTGTTTGAAGATCATCAACCTTTTTGACATACCTGTTGAGCAAATCATATACAGTTGTGAGAGTAATAGGCTCCTCAGCTCCACCAGCAAATTGCTCAGTGGTAATGGGAGCATCATTGGGCCTTTCAGGAGAAACAGGCTCAAACGTAGGAATGCTATCATCAAAAGGCTCTCTTTCAGGACTAGGTGTGGGCAGTCTAGTTATCTCAGGTTCAAAAGGTATAGGTACTGGTGTACCAAGAGACTGAAGAGTCTCTTCTACCTCAAGAAGTGGCTCATCAGGAGCAATAGAGATAGGTGGTCTGTGAGGCCTGGGTGAACTAGGGGATGGTGGAGGCTGGTTAGGAGAAGCATTGGATGCTTCAGCAGCAATGGAAGGACCCTCATCAGTGGCAACTGATGGATTACCATCATCAGCAACACTAGGAGATGATGGATTTCCATCATCAGCAGGATGTGGAGAGGGAGGAGCATCAGCATTATCACCCTCACCAGCCTCATTATTGCCTTGTGGCAACATAGCTGGCAATAAAGGGTGAAATTCCCCTTCATAATTAGTTCTCATAGAAGCAAAAACTTTCTTTGTAAGTGCTCCTATGGGACAAAAAGTTTGCTCTTGGGTTGTTATGTTTAAAATCATCTGTAAGAACCTAGGGTACATTAGAAACTTATGCTTTTTCCGTTGAATATTTTCAATCATATTATCAAAGATAAACTTAGAAAAATTATAAGTAAAACCCTTAGAGAGACATACAATACCACAACCCAATTGGGTAGAGAACTGATCCCATCCACCTGACTTATTGCTGATACACTGAAGCAATGTGTGCACCAAAAACCTCCACATAGGACAGAACTGATTCTTGTGCCACATGTCTGTTGCAGTGCTTTGGTAGCCAACATCTCTTAAACCATCAAGGATTTCTTCGGTGTTGGTATGGTAGACACCTCCTTCATCATTCAACCTTAACTGTGTTCTAATCAGTGATTCAGTCACCACATACTCTGTTCCTTCAATTGTTGCTACAATCTCTATGTCAGACCTCTTAGCAGCTGTTTCCCAAAATTGTTTCACTAATGATTCATATACCATAGTTGGAGAATGTGTTAGAGCATAATGAATTTTGGAACTCTGCAAAAACTCTACCATTGGATCATATTGCTCATGGCCTTTTGTCTTAGTCAGAAAAGCAACCTTGTTATGATCTTTCTTGACTTGAAGAGATGCCATGTGAAGATTTTGTGATGAGAGGTTACGTCTGAATCAATTTAGGAATGGGTTTAAACAGTTTGATGATGGAGTGAGTTATTTTGGGCAAAGTGATTTGAATTAGGTTATAAAAGGAAGTTACCCAATCGTGGCCAAGTATATCGGAACAGTTTGTTGACCATATCTGACGTGTAAAATAACTTTCAAAAACAACCCTTCAGCAGAATCAATGGTCAATCTGCTGATTGATAGTCAATCAGCAGAATCAATGCAAGTGTGAAAATGTCGTAAGTAAATATCTTGAGTTTTACTGTGCCACCGAACTCGCATTAATGACCATCGATCCTTGACTTTGTCTATAAAGTAACCCCAAATCACTCGATACAGTTATCACTTTTCCCCAATTATCAACAAACCCTAATTTCTTAATAACCTCTGATCGAGGGAAACTTAGCTAGTGAAAGCAAGAACCTCGGGTCGTAGTCCCAACGAGGGTTGAAATCGATCTTGTCACTCGAGTCGTGAGTTATGTGAAGTGAATTGGTTTAAAAGATGTGATTTGGTTTTTGTTATACTACTAAAGGTTGTTTAAAACTTAAATGAAATAAAAACGAGATAATGAGAAATAAGTTGAACGATAAAAGAAAACATAAGTTGAATAAAACGTAAAGAAAATGAAATAAGAAAGAAAGAAAGAAAATGTTTTTGAGTTTTTAGATTTAATTAATAAAAGAAAAGTAAAGTAAACGTTTAAATGAAAATAAAACTAGTGAAAAGAAAAATAAGCTAAGTTAAAAAGATTTAAGGAAAATTCGACAGAGTAACGGTAGGAAATGAAATAAAGAAAACTCCACTCGATAAACGATGGAGTGTAAATAAGCCTAGCTCGGCTTTAGAAATAAACAAGACACGACACTAAAAAGACTAAGACTCGAAAACTAAAGTGAACAAAAACTCAAACTCGCTAAAATAAAAAATGAAACTCGCTAACAAACAAGACCCAAACTCGCTAGCCTATTTTTTAATCCATACTCGCTAGACTTGAAACAACAAACTCGCTAGGTTTTTAAATTGATACTCGCTAGATTATTTATAAAACCAAACTCGCTAGAACTTGTAAAAGACTCAAACTCGCTAATAAAAAAAACTATACTCGCTAATACTCGACCCCATACTCGCTAGAAATGACACCATACTCGCTAGGATTAGAACCCAACTCGCTAGCCTTACTCGCTAACAAAACAGCATACTCGCTGGAAAAAGTTTTCATACTCGCTAACAATTTAGAAAAACCCCATACTCTCTAAACCCTAAATTCCTACTCGCTAGAAACAAAGACAAACTCTCTAAACCCTAAATTCCTACTCGCTATTTTGTGTTTTAAAGGAAAATGAAATATTTTAACGTGAAAATTATTACAAAAGTCAACCAAAACTTATTTAGACTCGATAAGAAGCAAAGTAAAAATTCCTAATAAGCTTTAACAAGCTCAACGAGCCAAAAGTAAGCTAAAATATTTCTAGGGCTTGTAACTAAAAAGGAACTTTTAAACAGGAGAAAATGATTAAAACGCAAGGACAATGATTAAAAAACTATTTAATAAGCTAAATGAAAACGTTAAATAAGCTTTTACAAGCTAACCAAACCCAAATAAGCTCAAGTCATAATCAATAGGCATGAAAAAATCTTTTCATGCAAAGGTGGTGCAAGACTTATGTAAGCTTATTTTGGATCAACATGGAAGTAAAGAAGCTTGAATAAGATGAAAAGCAATAAAAGAAAGATTGAAATAAGCTAAGAAATAAGCAAAGCAAGAAGATTAAGACATAAAGTTAAAAGCTTGCATTAAGAAAACATTACACTACAACTTTGAAAATAAGCTAAGAAAAACTAAAAACTAACTCTAGCTAACTACTCAAAATGAAGCTAGGGGAGGGTATTTAAGGGAGCCATGGTGGCTTAACCTTTTACATCTTGTACACTTAGCCCCTTGATCTTCCAAATTTTGTGAATACAAAGCATAAACTAGAGATACGACGCTATTTAACTTTCTAAAACTACAACTTGAGTCCTTGTAACTTTGAGGTGATGTGTTGACGAGCTTTCCAAAGATCTTCAATAGCATAAAAGTGATCACTAGCTCGGATTTAGAAGGTTAAACTTCATAATTATATTTGAGCTTTGATTAAGCGTCTCTTTTACTTTCTCGAGCCTTTGAGAAATAATTTGTCTTCACGGGCTTTTCACAAGTAAATTTCATCTTTAACTTCACTTTCAAACTCTTTTCCACATCTCGTGCTCGTTTTAGGCTTTTAGGTTGCTTTTCATGATGTTTTTGCAATATCCTTACCTGCACAGTCATAAACACAAAAACACAATATCTTTGGCTTTGAACGTTAGTTTTTGGTCTATAATAGTCTAATAATGGTGAATAAAAGGTATGTGAATAAGCACATATCAAAATCCCCCAGACTAAGGTATTGCGTGTCCTCACGCAATGTAATCACATTACGCCTTAAGGATAAATAATTTCAAAACCTCTCCTTACTAACTTTGAAAAGTAGCAAAACGTTCAAGAGAAATTCGAAATCATTTATTCCCTAAAACGCCCCGGTTATCCATTTTAGACTATGTACATCATATATTACACTACTTTAGCATATGACGGTGTGAATGACTTTCATTATCTTTTGATAACGATTAAGGGTCATAGAGCAAGAACACGATTCATAGAAAAGTGACCGATTGGATAAAATTCATCGTCCCTGATTTTTCACAAGTCCCAAACTAAGTGCAAAAACGAGATCACCGTTTACTTAGACGCTAGATACCAATACCACTCATGGAAGTTACTTGTGTGTGGTCACCTCCCGCTCCCAAATCATAGTGCATCTAGAATTTTTTAATTAATTTGAGAAACGAATTGCTTCATATTTTCTCGTTTCAATATGATTTAGTCCGATAAAGATACCAAATTCAAACGCTAAGTAGTTATCGATCTTCCCTTAAGAAGGTCTGCAAGAGAAATGTGGTCCACATCAAGGATATTGGATACATACAAAGACTTTGGAATACATCGAAAATAGACATAAGTTGGCGAGTACATTTCACGTGCACCTCCTGCGTCCGATCTAGGATCGTAACATGCACCTCACGCGCGACCAACTTTAGTCTTAACACTAGAACTCATAATCCATAAATCTTCAACATACATCCTTATTCTTTCTTTTTCTTTTTCTTTTCTCATTTTTTTTTCTTTTCTTGATATTTTTTTCTTCACTTTTTTCTTTCTTTTTCTTGCCTTAGTAACTTCTCAACTCCGAACCTTCACGGTTTCAGTCCAAGACCTACCGCCAACTGCTAGGGTTGGAATCTAGGATCCAAGGTCCGATCTCAATCCGAAGTCTTAAAGCACCTTAGCTCATACATAACAACGGGCTTTTGGGTAGCTTCGAAACCACATGCGTACTACGCTTATACAACGATATACAATACAACTTAACTGACGTGTATCCATGATGTGTACCCAATTTCCCAAGCAAAGATTCTCTTAAGAAGATAAAGAACTACTCATCGGCTAAACCTAACATCTTTAATTAGCACACAAGATATGGGGTGAAACAAGCTGATGGGAACGAAAGGCTACAAGTACCTTCTATGAGCTTTAAAGAGAACCACTACTCCATGTATGGTAACTAACTTCTAAATAAACACTATCATATCTCATTCTCCACA
>LBNU01017472.1:0-21949 GCA_014162995.1 Artemisia annua
AATAGATATGAATGTGATGATTGTGAGGAGTGACATTTTGTGTGTGTCTGTGTGTGAAGAAGAAGAAGAGGGGTTTGAGGGCGAGAGGCATGTGGGAGTGACCCAGTGGGTTCGGCGGTAATTATGGTGGTTGAAACTTGAAAGGGAAGGTTTCTTGATTTGTCAGTATACTTCTTGTTTGATGCCTTCATTTTAGACATTTTTTTTGTTTTGTTGGAAATAGGAGAATGATCTAGTTTATACGTGTACATAGTCTTTACAGAAGTAAGATTTGTAACAAAATAGGGTTTTTACGGATTATTCGCGAAGGCGAGTATTATGTTTTACTCAAAGATATGTGGTTTAATCAAACCATGATATCCCATGATCGTTTTTAACTCTTTTTTTAAATATGTATCTAGTGATTTAAATCCTATCATGTTTTTTGAATGAATGGTTTTCTTAATAGCTTATTGAAATCGTAAAACTGTGTTTAAGTTTTCATATACGCTAATTATAGCAGAGTGCACATGCTTTGTGACGAGTAATATTAAAAGAGTCATAAAAGGATTACGTGATTTGCGTATGTATCAAGTAAATAATTGTTGCCTTGCATATTATAAAGGTTCACCGAAATTTTGAAACAAAAAGTTTCACCGAAAATATGTGATGTGGTGCAAAAGTTAGCAGATTCTTAGATGGAGGAGTAGGATTAATGGAGCAGTAAACGACTCAACTTAAACGGACGATAACTTTGAATATGTTTGGAGTTGCCAGGCACATAATATGTTGTCATGAAGCCCGCGACAAGCATAGCGTCATGACAAACATTTGTAGAAGGTTTGCCCCAAATGATTTCGCTAATTTCGACCTTTAGGCCCTCAATTTCAAATTTCCCAAAATTTAAGCTAGACTCTGATTTTAGTTTAAGTGTATAATTGATTTACGTAATTTAATAGATTTATCCTAATCACTCAATATCTTAGCTAGAGTCTAGTCATTTTGTCATAGTCACTGACTGAGTCATTGTTCTCTCCATTCATCTTTAATTATCACTTTCACACTTCTGTTCTACGTCAATATGGTTG
The DNA here is from genome assembly GCA_014162995.1 of Artemisia annua. Classification (NCBI taxonomy): domain Eukaryota; kingdom Viridiplantae; phylum Streptophyta; class Magnoliopsida; order Asterales; family Asteraceae; genus Artemisia; species Artemisia annua. The sequence goes on from LBNU01017472.1 coordinate 1,068, forward strand.
ATGGTCAGGTCTGTCCCGTGAATTTCAGATGCTATGGGCACAACTTAAGAGTTAGGCCCTTCAAACATGCAATTTTTTTGTTTATGTACAAAAACTGATCCATACATGTTATTGATTAAATAGTTTCATTCATTGATGATTTTGTAAGCTAAGTTGTTGATTATCTCCTCATAATAACTTTTCTTTTAGAACAGAACTTACAACAAAAGTAAATATGATTCAACTAGATAAAACATTTACATCCAATTGTTAACTAATTATATATCCCAATTCACAACTAGTTTAATGACCAAACGCCTCAAAATATCACAAGACAATTTACTGATAATTAAAATTGGTTTCTCATCTTTAATTAAGCAGTAAGTAATTAAATGATTATTAGTTTAGTGGTTTGTACTTTGCACGCCTAGAATCTCAACGACTCGACTAGAAATTCAGAAAATATATTGGACTGTAAAAAAGCTTAAAAACTACATACATGGGCTGCGGCCCAGCTTGTCCTTGCTCACAACCGGCCATGTTGATTGTAATAGGCGACATATTGTCACACACTTTCATGTTTCTTTTCTTATATCGCTGATTTTTTTATTTATTTTTTATTTTATTTTATTTTATTTTTTTACGGCCTTATATCTCTGATGTTAATAGTTGATATTGTCACTTTGTCAGTTTGTCACACTTTCATGTTTCGTTTCTTATTTTGGCAAAGATGACTATTGCAACAAACTCTAATGTTATCTTCACCATGTGCGATAAGCACCAATAATGTATGCATTTTTAAAATGTATGATTTGTAACTAGAACAGTACCCGCGCAATGCGGTGGCGGGTACATGTGACTACATTTTGCGTTATTCGGTTATTCGGTTACACATTTAGTTGTCTTTATGCTTTATAAGTAGAGGTGATTCATCCAAATAATTTTAGTTTGAACAACCATCCTGCTTCCTAACAAACTTTCTAACCAACTTGCTTCTTAATCAACCTGTTTCCTAACCAATTAATTTTGAAATATTTCTATAATAAAGAAATAAAAAGTCTGAATTCTAAGCCTTTCTAATTATAGAATAGTCCCAAATGCATTATATAGTAGTATAGATAATATACCATTGATATCTTAATGTCATATGTATTCGATGAACTCATGCATCATTAAATTAAAGAATAAAGAGCGAGACCATATGCGTTGATCTGTAACTAGAATTATAATGGATATATTATTTAGATAAACTGATGCGAGATCAAACGTATACCACTTTTTACCTTTGTACAAGTATATTTTTCTAAGAACTCGTTTTTTTAGGTTGTCTAGATATTTGTCTTTACAAACTCTTTTACTAATTCTACATTTTTACTAAATAAATGAGGTGCTCAAAATAAGTGCTAGAGTAAATTGCATGGATGGTCCTTGTGGTTTGCTCAAAGTTTCACCCACAGTCCTTAAAAGTTTAAAGGTGCATGGACAATACCATCTCTGCAAAAAATAACACTTATGGTCCTTTTTTTAACTGGTGTTAAGTGAGTTCCATTAACATTAACATGTTAGCTCTTTTAGTTAAAAACCGTTGCATCGTCTATCTTTTATAATAACGGATGTTTATAATTTAAAGTTTTTCGACTTTAAGTACGTTTTTATACGTTTTCATACGTTGTTATCCTCTCGTTCGTTTTTATATGTTTATCTGTTTTCTAGCGTTTTTATCCATTTTCTTCCATTTTTATACTGTTTCGTCCGTTTTTCTTATGTTTTGATGCGTTTTTATCTAGACCCTTAGAGTCCATGTTGCTTAATTTTACTATGTGCATTCTTTTAACATCTTGTTGTTTAGCCAAATCTTGAGATTTTGTGCCACAATTAATTTTAACTAAATGTCAAAATCATTTTTTTTGAAAATTATATCTTATCAAGTATTTCAACAAACAATGGTGAAACATAGGACCGCTCAATAGCAAGAAATCAACAATTAACAACACTAAAATCTTAACAAGTTATAAATATATTATATATCATTAATCACCGATAAGAAATATTTATTATACAATTATATCACCATCATCATTGGCGCAAAAAAAAAAAAAAAAAAAAAAAAAACCTAGTCAATACATCAACCTCAAAGCCTCACCTAACTAACCCCTAATAAACTCAACTTCTCCATGGCCTTCCCGGACACCTCAAATAACGCCTTCTGATCCCTCGCAAACCACTCCACAAACCCTTTCGTCAACCAAGCCCCTATCCGACTAAAACACCCATAACCCTTTGGGAACTGAAAATAAACATTATCAAACACCATAGGAATCATCGCATCGTTAAAAAACACTCAAACTCGGATCCTTCTTATACTCCCTACATGCATTCCACAACCATTCAGCATACCTTCTATTATAACTCGTATAACTATAATTAAAAACATCCTTAATTAACAATCTCGCTACATGACTAAAACCAATAGTATGGGCACCAGTTATCGCCACTTACAATCTCCTGCACACTAAACCCCTTAATTGCTTTCAAACATATTAACTATCTCATCCATACTCATATCCGCCCTAGGACCAAATCTTTAAAACGTTGTCCTTCATTTGCTTCTTATTTAAATATTGATGTGCTAAACTGACCATGTAAGCCCTAGGGCAGAGCAGATTCCTTGTTGATACGGATAAAATATCTGCGCATGAGACAATGCCGGGACATGCAAGTGCTAATGAATTCGGGTTTTTGTTGAAAGGTTACGAGGTTATTAATGTTGAAGCTAGCGTCACACAACCTGAGACGACGAGACAGTCCTTCATGGAAAAAGAGACGTACTTAATGTTTCTGCTGTTGTTACTGCATGTGCTTTGGATTATGGGGTCGAATTTTAGGCAGGTTTTTTGGTAATATACTAGTTTAGTGCTAATGGTCCAGACTGTGAATGTGAGATATTTTACTAATAGATATGAATGTGATGATTGTGAGGAGTGACATTTTGTGTGTGTGTCTGTGTGTGAAGAAGAAGAAGAGGGGTTTGAGGGCGAGAGGCATGTGGGAGTGACCCAGTGGGTTCGGCGGTAATTATGGTGGTTGAAACTTGAAAGGGAAGGTTTCTTGATTTGTCAGTATACTTCTTGTTTGATGCTTTCATTTTAGACATTTTTTTTGTTTTGTTGGAAATAGGAGAATGATCTAGTTTATACGTGTACATAGTCTTTACAGAAGTAAGATTTGTAACAAAATAGGGTTTTTACGGATTATTCGCCAAGGCGAGTATTATGTTTTACTCAAAGATATGTGGTTTAACCAAACCATGATATCCCATGATCGTTTTTAACTCTTTTTTTAAATATGTATCTAGTGATTTAAATCCTATCAGGTCTCTCCGATGAACGTTCTTAAATCTTAATAGCTGATTAAAATCGTAAAATTGTGTTTAAGTTTTCATATACGCTAATTATAGCAGAGTAATATTAAAATCGTAAAACTGTGCACACGCTTTGTGACGTGTAATATTAAAAGAGTCATAAAAGGATTACGTGATGTTTCAGTATGGCGTATGCATCAAGTAAATAATTGTTGGCTTGCATATTATAAAGTTTGATTTATTTATATCAGTACTAAAATGGGTATAGGACTTGAGAAAAGCTGATGACAATGAGAAGCAACAGTACACCTCATATTGCAAGTTTGCAACAAACACATACAAATTTCATATGCGTCCTTAAATTGTTTTTTAGACTCTTCCAACCACATTTTACTATTTACCTATGGGGCTATATCAATTTTGAAACAAAAAAGTTTCACCGAAAATATGTGATGTTGTGCAAAACTTAGCAGATTCTTAGATGGAGTAGGATTAACGTAGCAGTAAACGACTCAACTTAAACGGACGATAACTTTGAATATGTTTGGAGTTGCCAGGCACATAATATGTTGTCACGAAGCCCGCGACAAGCATAGCGTCATGACAAACATTTGTAAAAGGTTTACCCCAAATGATTTCGCTAATTTCGACCTTTAGGCCCTCAATTTCAAATTTCCCAAAATTTAAGCTACACTCTGATTTTAGTTTAAGTGTATAATTGATTTACGTAATTTAAAAGATTTATCCTAATCTCTCAATATCTTAGCTAGAGTCTAGTCATTTTGTCATAGTCACTCATTGAGTCATTGTTCTCTCCATTCATCTTAAATTATCACTTTCACACTTCCGTTCTACGTCAATATGGTTGATGGTCAGGGCCGTCCCGTGAATTTCAGAGGCCATGGGCACAACTTAAGAGTTAGGCCTTTCAAACATGCAATTTTTTTGTTTATGGACAAAAATTGATCCATACATGTTATTGATTAAATAGTTTCATTCATTGATGATTTTGTAAGCTAAGTTGTTGAATATCTCCTCATAATAACTTTTCTTTTAGAACAGAACTTACAACAAAAGTAAATATGATTCAACTAGATAAACATTTACATCCAATTGTTAACTAATTATATATCCCAATTCACAACTAGTTTAATGACCAAACGCCTCAAAATATCACAAAGAAAATTTACTGATAATTAAAATTGGTTTCTTATGTTTAATTAAGCAGTAAGTAATTAAATGATTATTGGTTTGGTTTGTACTTTGCACGCCTAGAATCTCAACGACTCGACTAGAAATTCAGAAAATATATTGGACTGTAAAAAAGCTTAAAAACTACATACATGGGCTGCGGCCCAGCTTGTCCTTGCTCACAACCGGCCATGTTGATTTAATAGGCGACATATTGTCACACACTTTCATGTTTCTTTTCTTATATCGCTGATTTTTTTTATTTATTTTTTATTTTATTTTATTTTATTTTTTACGGCCTTATATCTCTGATGTTAATAGTTGATATTGTCACTTTGTCAGTTTGTCACACTTTCATGTTTCGTTTCTTATTTTGGCAAAGATGACTATTGCAACAAACTCTAATGTTATCTTCACCATGTGCGATAAGCACCGATAATGTATGCATTTTTAAAATGTATGATTTGTAACTAGAACAGTACCCGCGCAATGCGGTGGCGGGTACATGTGACTACATTTTGCGTTATTCGGTTATTCGGTTACACATTTAGTTGTCTTTATGCTTTATAAGTAGAGATGATTCATCCAAATAATTTTAGTTTGAACAACCATCCTGCTTCCTAACAAACTTTCTAACCAACTTGCTTCTTAACCAACCTGTTTCCTAACCAATTAATTTTGAAATATTTCTATAATAAAGAAATAAAAAGTCTGAATTCTAAGCCTTTCTAATTATAGAATAGTCTCAAATGCATTATATAGTAGTATAGATAACGAATATACCATTGATATCTTAATGTCATATGTATTCGATGAACTCATGCATCATTAAATTAAAGAATAAAGAGCGAGACCATATGCGTTGATCTGTAACTAGAATTATAATGGATATATTATTTAGATAAACTGATGCGAGATCAAACGTATACCACTTTTTACCTTTGTACAAGTATATTTTTCTAAGAACTCGTTTTTTTAGGTTGTCTAGATATTTGTCTTTACAAACTCTTTTACTAATTCTACATTTTTACTAAATAAATGAGGTGCTCAAAATAAGTGCTAGAGTAAATTGCATGGATGGTCCTTGTGGTTTGCTCAAAGTTTCACTCACAGTCCTTAAAAGTTTAAAGGTGCATAGACAATACCATCTCTGCAAAAAATAACACTTATGGTCCTTTTTTTAACTGGTGTTAAGTGAGTTCCATTAACATTAACATGTTAGCTCTTTTAGTTAAAAACCGTTGCATCGTCTATCTTTTATAATAACGGATGTTTATAGTTTAAAGTTTTTCGACTTTAAGTACGTTTTTATACGTTTTCATACGTTGTTATCCTCTCGTTCGTTTTTATATGTTTATCTGTTTTCTAGCGTTTTTATCCATTTTCTTCCATTTTTATACTGTTTCGTCCGTTTTTCTTATGTTTTGATGCGTTTTTATCCGCTTTCATACGTTTTTGTCTGTTTTTATATGTTTTCGCCCATTTTCTTACACTCTCATACGTTTTTGCCCGTTTTTATACGTTTTCATCCATTTTCTTGCGTTTTGATCCATTTTCGTCCATTTTTCTTACATTTTGATACGTTTTATCTGTCGTTTTACGTTTTTATCCATTTTTTAATGTTTTCGCCCGTTTTCTTAAATTCTCATACGTTTTGGTCCATTTTATATGTTTTCTTCCGTTTTTATACGTTTTTCTTACGTTTTCATACATTCTTATCCGTTTTATACGTTTTCTTACATTTATACGTTTTTATCCTTTTTTATACATTTTCGTCTGTATTTTACGCGTTCTTATGTTTTTATACGCTTTCTTAAGTTTTCATACGTTTTTATGTGTTTTTATACGTTTTTGTCCATTATGTTTTTTACGTTTTTCGTCTGTTTTATACGTTGTATCCATTTTGGTCCGTTTTTATGCGTTTTCATACGTTATTATCCTTGTTATCCGTTTCATATGTTTTTATACGTTTTCGTCATTTTATACATTTTCTTAAGTTCTTATCCTTTTTCGTCTATTTTTAAATGTTTTTCTTACATTTTCATACGTTATTATCCGTAAAAACGTATAAGAATGGACGAAATGGTATAAAAATAGATGAAAACGGATAAAAACGTAAGAAAACATATATAAACGGAAGAAAACGTATAAAATGGACGAAAACAGATATAAATTCATGAAAATGTTTAAAAACGGACGAAAACATATAAAGTATAAAAACGTATAGAAACTTATAAAATGGATGAAAACGTAAGAAAAACGGACGAAAACATATAAAAAAACGTATGGAAGTCTTAGAAAATGGGCGAAAACATATAAGAACGAATAAATGCGTATGAAAATGTATAAAAGTAAAATGGATAAAAATGTATGAAAAGAGATGAAAACCTATAAAAACGGACGAAAATGTTTAAAACGGACAAAAATGTATATGAATATATATGAAAACAGACGAAAACGTATAAAAACGTAAGAAAAACGGATGAAACGTATAAAAAAGGATAAAAACGTAAAAAACGGATGAAAATGTATAAAAACGGACAAAACGTATAAAAATATGTGAAAATGTATAAAAACGTACCTAAAGTCAAAAAACTCTAAATTATAAACGGCCGTTATTATAAAGGATAGTGCAACGGTCTTTAACTAAAAGTGCTAACGTGTAAATGATAACAAAACTCACTTAACACCAGTTTCAAAAAAGACCATAAGTGTTATTTTTTGCAGTGATAAGGACTGCACATGCAACTTTAAACTTTTAAAGACTGTGAGTGAAACTTTAGGCAAACCACAGCACCATTAATGTAATTTACTCTTTGTATTTTCTTTGTTTGTTAATATGGTCCGCATGTGCAATATCCACCAAATATGTCGTTGTGTAAATATGTGTTATTTGTTTTAATCACATGTCATTTAAATGACCATTCAAGTATTTGTTTGCATTTGNTATTTGTTTGCATTTTCTTTATTATACGGTCCGCATGTGCGATATCCACCACATATGTCGTTGTGTAAATATATGTGTTATTTGTTTTTATCACATATTCACATGCTATTTAAATGACCATTCAAGTATTTGTTTGCATTTTCTTTATTATACGGTCCGCATGTCCGATATCCACAACAATTGTCCCATATTGTATCAGCACATGCCACGGGGTTCGGATCCAAACAATTTTTGTTATTACAAACTACGATGAATGACGTTGATTTGGAAAAAAAAAAATAAAAATAAATAAGCTAATTAAACTCATTTGCTCAGTTAAATTCCTCTTAACTAAGGCTTATGATCAAACTAAGGCTTATGATCAAACTAGCAGGGTATCCGTGTAATGCGAAGGCGGGTACTTTATGACTATATTTTGCGGCAAACAAATATTATTCCGGCTCAAATAAGCAGATAATCAGAAAGAGATTGCTCCTTCCAAACCTAGGATGACTGAATCTATTGTGTATGAGGTATGATTAGTTTGTGTACTAGCGTTTTTGATTTTTTCATAAGCCATAAGTTCTTTTAAATTAAGATTTCATGATAGACATTTTAATGTGCATCAATAACTTTTTTTTTTTAATAAAAATAAATAAATAATCTATTACAAGTATTGATATGGTGGTTACACATTTTTGTTTTCCATTTAAATACTTATTTGATCATTAATACGACGGCTACAAGTTTTGAGATTACAAGTATTTATCAAGTGTTGAATCTTTCCATAACAAACAAGTTTAGAAGTCTAAATTTTTTGCTAATTATGAAATAGTCCCAAAGGCCTATATATTAGTAGAGATATAGATTGGTTTGAAACTGGTTACATTATTTCGACATTCAGTTATTCATATTCTCATACTTGTATTTTGTAGACCGGTATGGTTTTCAATTTTTCATACAATTGCAGACTGGATACTGCGTTAGATTTTGTTTATCAAAACATAAGAAAAACAGAAACTCGAAACTAAATTCGGGTCCAACCCAACCCGAATCAAAATCCAAATGCAAGTATAAACTTTCAACAGAAGTACAAGTAAGAAAATTTACCAGGTTAGTCAATCATCTTTTACTAGCAGTCTAGTAGGCAAGTTTTATGCAACCCTAACATGCACTTTTATCCTTTTAACAACGTGCATGACACAAGGTAGTACTAGTAGCTCAATATATAACAATATTATTTTCTTTCATGGTACGTAGCTTAACAGACAAGTGTCTAGAAGATACAAACTTCATTACATACGGTTTGCACTCATCCTCGTATATTTTGTAACCGTACAATACATAAGTCTGAAAGCTGTCAACATGAAATTTCATAACTTTATATGAGTTTTAAGCATTTATAACAATTATAGGAACGTGCTAAATTGTAAAATACTTTTTTCGTCTATATAATAATACCATAACCACATCTTCTTCATTCACCACATTGAGTGAATCTCACCCTTCTTCACTTTGTTCTCATTCCAATGAAGTGTCATTGCTTAGCATTGGTCACTTTGTTCCTGGTTACAGCTTCTGTAAGTTTCTTTTGTCACACGTTTAATCATATTTTGCCCCATTAATCCAGTTGTTTGGTAGTTTTTCTCTGCATAATGTATGACTGGCTTTGCATGATGCTCGAACTCATTCATTACAGATAGCTTTTGCTACATGATGTATATTTTAATCACAATAATTAGCTTCACTACATGATATATACAGCTTTTATTGCATGAGGCATCCTTACTTGCATACTGTACAAAGGAACAAGCATTACACAGTTAACTTTTGTGTTGCAATATGTCATATCAAGGTCAAGATTCTTTTTTGAACAGTAGAATTAAAACTAGCAACAAGCTAAAAAAAGATTAAAAAAAGAATTACATAATAGAAATCAATAAAAGGTCAAGATATTTTCTATTCCAATAAAGGTCAAGATTTGATAGCCAATCTATATATTTGGTCAAATAGTTTACAATAATTCAATACGGGATAATTTTTATAGATCTATTAGTTTATACTCCCATGTTTTTATGTTGCTCTATATAATAAACGGGATGTTGTTTGCCCACTCGTTGCAGTGCGTGTAAAACATTTATTTTGTAACTACTAAATATTGGTTAACAATAAAATTGTTTTAGAATAAAATTTTTGGCTGTAATTATAAACCGACATAAATGCGTGATCCATTGAGAATAAAATATTTGATGTTAATTTATTATATTGTGTATAAAGGAGTATAAAACCCTAAAATTAATGGGTTTAATGACTATTTGTATTATTAGTTATTTAAAGGAGCATTTTTAATTATCATTAGTGTTAATATATCAAGCTTATTGATTTGTGGCTATTTTGTAATTTTTAAACCTAAATTTAGTAAATGAGTATAACAAAAATGTTTAATAGGTTTAAATGTTAACTTGTTACATTGGGTATCAAAATATAAAACGTAAGAGTATAGAGGGTTGTTTAAATTATAAGCAAACTTAAGTAGTCAGTTATAAATTTTGTTAAACTTTACTATCCATCTACTATATAGTAGTCTAACATTTGTCATGTTAAATTGTTGCAAGTTTCATAAATTCTGATTCAATTATGTATCGCAGGTCACAAATATTGGCTTTGCAGTCACTGTTCAAATTCCACTCCCTAAAATTGGAATACCTATAATCGGAATCCCTATATCTAGTCCATCACCCCCTAGCCCACCAACCATTGTTCCAGGAACACCATCATGTCCCCCCACACCTTCGCCACCTCCTACACCCATAGAAATACCACCACCTGCAAAACCACCATCATGCCCTCCAACACCTTCGCCACCTCCTACACCCATAGAAATACCACCACCTGCAAAACCACCCGCAAATGACCCTGGCTTACCATCATGCAATTGTACAACACCAACTCCAACTCCGTCACCTAGTGTTAATGAACCTACACCATCCATGCCAGCTCCAACACCTAGTGTTTCACCTCCAACCTGCGCACCTACACCAAACACAACAACTCCATCACCTAGTGTTACACCTCCAACCATCACACCTATACCATATGCACCAGCTCCAACACCTGGTGTTACATCTCCAACCATCACACCAACACCAAACACACCAGCTTCATCCCCTAGTGTTACATCTCCATCCAGCGCACCTACACCATACACACCAGCTCCATCGCCCGGTGTTACATCTCCAACCATCGCACCTACACCATACACACCAGCTCCATCACCTATGATTAAACCTCCAACTATCGCACCTACACCATACACACCAATTCCATCGCCTACTATTTCACCTCCAACCATCACACCTACACCATACACACCTTCACCTTCACCTTCACCTAGTGTTATACCTCCAACTATCTCACCTACACAATACACACCAGCTCCGACACCTGGTGTTACATCTCCAACCATCGCACCAACACCATACACACCAGCTCCACCGCCTAGTGTTACATCACCGACCAGCGCACCTACACCATATACACCAACTCCATCGCCCAATATTTCACCTGCACCATACACAGCAGCTCCATCACCTAGTGTTAAACCTCCAACCATAGCACCAACACCATACACACCAGCTCCATCACCTGGTGCTACACCTCCTACCATTGCACCTACCCCAAACACACCAGCTCCATCACCTGGTGTTATATCTCCAACCGCCGCACCTACACCATACACACCAGCTCCATCACCTGGTGTTACATCTCCAACCATCGCACCTACACCATATACAATAGCTCCATCACCTGTGATTACACCTCCAACCATTGCACCTACACCATACACACCAACTCCATCGCCTGGAGCTTCACCTCCAACAATCGCACCAATACCATACACACCAGCACCAGCTCCATCACCTAGTATTATATCTCCAACCATCACACCTACACCAGCTCCATCACCTGGTGTTACATCTCCAACCATCGCACCTACACCATACACACCAGCTCCATCACCTGGTGTTATATCTCCAACCACCGCACCTACACCAAACACACCAGCTCCATCACCTGGTGCTACATCTCCAACCATTGCACCTGCACCACAAACACCAGCTCCATCACCTATGATTATACCTCCAACCATTACACCTACACCATACACACCAACTCCATCGCCTGGCGCTTCAACTCCAACCATCGCACCTACACCATATACACCAACACCAACTCCATCACCTGATGTTACACCTCCAACTATCGCACCTACACCATACACACCAGCTCCATCACCAAGTGTTACGTCTCCAACCATAACACCTACACCATACGCACCAGCTCCATCGCCCAGTGTTGTATCTCCAACTATCGCACCTACACCATACATACTAGCTCCATCTCCCGGTGTTTCACCTACACCATACACACCAGCTCCAACACCTGGTGTTACATCTCCAACCAGTGCTCCAACACCATACACACCATCTCCATCACCTAGTGTTACATCTCCAACCAGCGCACCTACACCATACACACCAGCTCCATCGCCCGGAGTTACATCTCCAACCATCGCACCTACACCATACACACCAGCTCCATCACCTATGATTACACCTCCAACCATGGCACCTACACCATACACACCAATTCCATCGCCTGGTGTTTCACCTCCAACCATCGCACCTACACCATACACACAGGCTCCAACACCTGGTGTTACATCTCCAACCATCGCACCAACACCAGCTCCATCGCCTAGTGTTACATCTCCAACCAGCGCACCTACACCATACACACCAGCTCCAACCCCCAGTGTTTCACCTACACCTTACACACCAGCTCCTGCTCCAATACCAGGTCTTACACCTCCAACCACCGCACCTACACCAAACACACCAGCTCCATCACCAGGTGTTACTTCTCCAACCATCACACCTACACCATACACACCAGCTCCATCACCTGTGATTGCACCTCCAACCATGGCACCTACACCATACACACCAACTCCGTCGCCTAGTGTTTCACCTCCAACGATCGCGCCTACACCATACACACCAACACCTGCTCCATCAATTGGTGTTACACCTCCAACCATCGCACCTACACCATACACACCTACTCCATCACCTGGTGTTACATCTCCAACCATCGCACCTACACCAAACCCACAATCTCCATCGCCCGGTGTTTCACCTACACCATACACATCAGCTCCATCACCTGGTGTTACACCTCCATCACCTAGTGTAACATCTCCAACCATCACACCTACACCATACACTCCAGCTCTATCACCGGGTGTTACATCTCAAACCATCGCACCTACACCACATATACCACAAACCGCCAATCCACCTACCATCATTCCACCAACACTACCACGACGATTGGGACGCGTGCTACACTAAGATGAAGGCTCTCGCTGGATAATCTATGTGCCCTTGAAGATCTATAATCATTAGTTTCACAGATGAGGAAAGTTATGAAATATCTGATATTTCTTATAGTAATTTGTTTGGTCTTTTCATATTGATTTGATGTTGTTTAATAAAGTGTTGTAGCCTTGCTGTCAAGCATGATTAAATTGATGGAATCTATTTGCCCTTCTAAGAACTGTTTATGAATGTTGTATATAATGTTGAATGAAACAACCAAGTGAAATTGCACATGACTAACTAACTATGATAAAGATAAGGATAATTACTTCTCAGTTGTAACAATTAAAATCTAACTGATAATATACAACACCAATACCTTTAGGTGAATTCCAAATATCACTGATGCAATTGATTTATTAGGAGGCTGGTGTTGTTGTCACCATTGTGCTCTTTTGCATTATTTACGAATGCTTATGAATGTTCACAGCTACTGCATCATCATACAAACCTGTTAGAGCATAAAAAGTGTAAATCATATTGTAGAGTCTTCTATATAAAACTCTAATAGTGGATAGGTTGTTATTTATTTTGTATTGTATTCTATTATTGAGAGACCACATACCCTCACAAGACTTGTATAGTTGTGAGGGGAAGCTAGCATATTATGAAGTCTCTTAATGTGTGGTTGTAAGCATATAAATACCCCCTACCTCAAGGGTAATGAGGTTTGTGTCTATTTGATGTCTTACGAGAGTTATTCCTCATTTCTCTCTTATATCTCTCTCTATATGAGAAGTGTCTACACCCATTCCCTCTCTAGATTGTACGACTAGATTGTGATTATTGAGACCAACATTTGATATCAAGAGCCATAATATAATTAGTTTGGTGATTAATTATGTTTGTTTTTAGCTAAAATCGTCATTATAAATTTTATATGTTTTTTATTCTTAAAAACTCATTGCTCTCTCTCTAGAAATACTTTTCATGTTTAGAAATCTTTGGTTTAATCATTTCATGTGTTTATACTGTAATAATGTTTGTGGTATATCATTCTATGAGATTAGAGATACGTTTATACGGATTACATAAACTTCACTGAAATGATGATTTTTGAGTTAAAATGAATGTTTTTCTTTCATTTTGTAAGTGGGTTTTGAACGTTTCACAAGTCTAGTTTATAGTAATCTCGTAAGTTTTCCTTCATAAAAATAGGGTTTCAATTTTGAGAGACTTAAGTTGCGAACCTCGCAAGGTTTAGGGTTTCTTTTACAAGATTTATTGTTACAACACCAAAGTTACGAAGCTTGTTACTTTAGTTAATTTCCAAGGTCGTTATAATTTTTTGTTACGAGACCTAAAGTTAAGAAACTTAACTTACGAGACTTCATACTAGGGTTTTGTTACAAACCTATCACTTTATTCATTACGAGACTTACTTTTTAAGGATTGTTATAAACCTTGTTACAAACTTATTTTTATGAGACGTGTTTCTAAGGGAATTGTTACAAGATTTTGTTCTGTGGAAAACCAGAAGGGGGGTTGAATAGTTTACCGGTTTTTAACTTTAATTCCTTTAGAAAACTTTACGTGTAATCAACGATTGATACTAACACTCAATAAGTAATATGCAAGTAAAGAGTAAGAAATAATCAAACCACAACACGAATGTTTATCGTGGTTCGGCTACAAGGACTCTTTTTCCTTGCCCTACTCCACGCCCCGAGTATCCAACTCGAGAGTTACTCTTACTAGTCAACAAGCTCCTTTCACCGGTGGAGAAACCTTACACGTCGCTTATCAAGATTACCGACATAAAGCTAGATGTCGAGTTCCTTTACAAGGGCACAACCACTCCCGTCACACTATGTATTTTGAGGACTAAAATAATAATCGATCACTAATGAATAGATACAATCAATGAAAGTATGAACAACACAAGTTCACACACTATTTATACAAAAAAGTATTCCAACTTTGCGTTGAGGCTTGTATGTCTTTGATATGAGTTTGTGATCTTCTTGCTACAAAAGAATCTTACTAAAATGAAAGATGAATGTGTTAGATATAAGTAATGAGAGTATGTATGATTGTAAGTCATGAAGAAAAAACTTGGGATGGACTGTTATTTATAGAAAAACAAGATCAGTAGGCCACGGATTGGGCGGAACCAAATGATTGATTTCTGTCCTTGTTGGAGTTTGGTTCCGCCAAACTCTGACACAAAATCCTTCCTAGTTTCTTCCAAATCTAACCAAGATATTGCTTATCTTTTCTTGATACATTGAGTAACAATCTAAACAATATCTTTACCATATCTTCCAAAGATCATACAATCTTCCAAAGATCATGATGCAACACATGATGTAATAACAACTTACTTTTTATGTTTAGACTTATGTAAAATGCAAATGTTAGCTAAGTAATGTTTAACTTCTAAGATAAAAGGTCTTGTGACATTATATGTAAAAGACTTAACTAGATTTATACTTGTTGCTAAAGTAAACTTTATATTTTGTCGTTAACAAAACATGGCAAAAGATCGTAAAATATAAATAACATTTTTCGGACGATATTTGTATTAACAATCTCCCCCTTTTTGTTGAGGATAAAACATAAAATTTATATTTTAGCAACTAGGTAAAGTAGAGTATAAATCTTTTAATCATTTGTAGCCAACTTGTTTTATGCAACATTTTAGTATCTTTTTAATGACAAGTTTTGAGATACAAAAATTTGATACTAGTAAAGATTAAAATGAGTATAAGTCTTTTAACCAATTTTACTAGTTGTTAGAGATATACTTTTCTCCCACTTTTTGTCGAAACAAAAAGAAGAGAAGCGAAAGCGGAATATGATGTACCGAGCTATCAAAAGCTCCCCCTGGACAATACTCCCCCTTATTAGGGGTGCCAAGTAGGTAATGCATGGATTTTGAGTTCTACAAGACAAAGAGTTGGTGGAAAATACATATGCAAAAGATAGGTTACAAATCACAATATATAAAGACAATGCACCACATAGAGAAGATCATTATCATTCAAGTAAAAATTATTTTGACCTTGGCCAAAATAGTGGGACAAGAAGTTGATAAATACTTCTCAACACAAATAAAAAGAAAAAGGAAACAACATTATAAAGGAAGGTCCTATGATGTTCTAGCTTGTGACATCCTAGATTGGGAAGTTATAAACCAAGCTTCTTCCTATGGTTGCGGAGGATGAGAGATGGTGTTCAAGCGCTCTAGGATGTGATTGAGGATGAACCTCATTTCATCTTTAAGTTCACGGGTATCCTTTTGACATCGTTCACTTATGTGAGCGGTTCTTTCACAATGCCCGCAATCATGGCGGAGAAAGTTTGGTGGAAGAGGAATTTCATTTGTTGGTGGTGGTGGATTGCTTGGTTGAGTTTCATGGGCTTGAAAGGTGTGTGGTGGTGGAATGTTGGTGGTGGAAGAGTACAATGCTTTTTGTAGTTGGATGGTTGATGCGTGGTTTTGTAACCTTACAACAGGTTTTACCTCTCGAGGGATCTCAAGAGGCTTACAACCCCACCAGGCAGTNTTGAACGATTAATTCACTCGTCTTGAGTTAATATCTTTTCAAAAGATTAATCAACAACTAATCTCGAGAAAGGAGAATAACTCGTTGCAAACTTTTACCTCAAGCTTAATGAACTTATTCGCGTTGCTTTGCAAACACATTGTCTTTTAATTTCATTTACCGTTTTCATTACTTATCGCTTTTAGTTACCGCTTTCTTTAGTCGCTTTATTACATGCTTCTTTACTTGTTTTCTTATTTCATGTCGTTTTACCGCTTTCCTTTACTTTAATTTGTCGTTGTAGTGTAGACAAAACCAAAACCTTCTTTTTAACCAATTCATCACACATAGCTCACGGTCTTGAGTGACGAGATCCATATTCAACCCTCGTTGGGACAACGATCCTCGTGGTAAAAGCTTCACCGCTTATTCTGCCCCGATCAGATCCCACTTATGATTTGTAACACTCCAACCTGACAAGGGTAAAGATGTCACAATAATGGTTTCATATCAGAACAGATATAAATAACAAAAGCGGAAGACTCACTAAAATAACTTTATATTAAGATGACTATGGTCAAAATCTTCACTCAGCTCTACTCTCAATCCCAGAAAGCTAACCCAAAAGCTATCTTGAATACCTGCCGCGGAGAAGAGAAATGCGGCTGAGCTACAAAAGCTCAGTGAACGGATATAACAAAAGTAAACTGAAATAAATACTGAAGTACAGATGATATAATTTGGGGAAACATATTTAGATATAACAGATAATACGGAAATATAATGTGTAGGTTAAATAGGGAATCTATACAGTCACCTGTATAAACAGAATCAGAATATACCATGAGCTCAGAAACATATCATATTCATATCATAATCACATAAGTTGTACAAGGAGTAGCTAGCTCCAATGTACCGGAAGTGAAAGGGGTACATTGCACGTACAACCAGTCACTAAACAGAATCATATCATATCATAACAGAAAACAGATCTAGGATGCATCCATACGCCCCTGAAAATTAGTGCACATTTATATATAACGGAAGGGACGTGGCAGAACATCACTCTACTGCCCTAGAGTCATGTCATAGGTGCATCTATGACACGGACATGGAACCCCCATGCCTAGTGAAGCTCAGGTAACATAAAGGTCATAACAAAGGTTCAAAGCATAGTTTTCATATCAGAAGGTTCAAATAGCAAGGCTTATCATAACAGAGGTTCAAAACAGAAGGTTCATATTCAAAGGTTCATGTCAAAGGTTCATATCACAAAGGAAACCTTAAGGATAAGGTCAGAATATCCGTACCTCAAAAGCAAAGCTGACAAAAGTAGAAAGATCAAATGAGGAAGTAATACCCTTCTTCAGAAATCTACACACAATATTTTATTATTAATAACCTTATCTTAAATCAAATTCCTCCTTTTAATCAACTTTCATTTTTAGTATCTTTCCATTTTTAGTAGGTTTCTGATGCGTGGTTTTGTGACCTAACAACAGGTTTTACCTCTCGAGGGTTCTCAAGAGGCTTACAACCCCACCAGGCAGTGTACCTGACCGATGTAGTATATGATAGTGGTAAGTACGGGGGATTGATCGTTCTCTCACAGGGAATAGTGTTCGTTAGGATAGAAAAGCTACTCTAATAGGTCTAAGGGTGGAAGGAAGATTCTTTCTGTATTTTTATATTTTTTGAAAGCAAGTAAATCTCGGTTTTTAGAGGAAGGGCGGAATTAGTTGCTAGTCAACTAACCCAAGTTTACTACTTATGCAAATTAAAATAAAATAAATATCTAAACTATTGTGTTTGTGAAAACAATATGGAGAAAGTTGTGTTTACTTAGATTTCATTACTCCCTAACTATCTTTTACCGGTTAATTGATATGTATGTTACTTGTGTGGATGAAGGGTGTATTCCTAATAACTCATGGAGTGGCATACATATCTCTCCAATTCTATGAGCTCTTATCTCGCCCTATGCCATGCACGGCACAACCATAGGAGTTGTAAACAGTGGCTCATGCGTTAAATACTACCTTAATAGCCTAGTATGCCTTGGCTACATGTTTCCCAAGACGTTCAAGCACGTTACCATAAAGGAGGTTGGCCAGTTTTCTTGAGCCTAACATTGATGGAACAATCATCCCAACAAACAACAACACACACCAATCAACCAATAATTAATAGTTAGGTTTCATTAGATCTAAACAAACACAAGAAGAATTTAGCTACACATGTTAATTAAAAGACAAGCAAGATAGATAGACAACCAACACATAGACATATTGATTGAATTAAAGTGAAGACTTATCTTTAATTAAGCATGAGGGTTCCAAGGGTTGGAAACCCTAAAAAGTACAGGAAATTCAACTTTAGGGTTTGCCCTAAAAGTTCTCCACAAAGTTCCACACTAATGAATGAAAATTAGAAAACAATATATATATTTTACACTCTGACGGCGTCAGGTTATAAGGGCTGACGTCGTCAGCTCGCCGCCAATAGGTATCTCGGATGGCCTAGATCCACTTCTGACGCCGTCACCTTGTAAACTCTTCTGGGCCGTCACTCTTTAAAATAACTCCTGACGGCCTGCTTTTCCCAACACCTGACGGCGTCAGGTGTTAAATCCTCTGGCCCGTCATTTGAAAATTGATTTCCACTCTTTTGTCAAGGCTTTCTGACGGCGTCACCTTGTGACTTCTGACGCCGTCAGGTTATAAATCATCATCTTTTGAGACTTTGTCGTTTTCTTCACTTTTATGCTCCAAAAACGTCCGAATATGCATATTTTCCATAATTCCACTCAAAAGTACCTAAAATGACAAAAGGAACGATTTAGGGCAATATTTGATCACATTTATACGAATTAGGGCTTAAATGACCCCCTAAAAGCGTAACAATTTTCGTCTCATCAAATACCCTTACACTTGAGATTTGCTTGTCCTCAAGCAAATGAGCTTTTATTCCAATCAAAATATGAGTTAGGGGTCATTTAATACGAATATAAAAGTAATTACAATAAGTAGTTATTAGACCCTAATCATAATAAGCACGGAAATCATACACTAGCACCTCACAAATAGTGTTTGGATTCTCACATCTCTCAAATGTCATAAAGTTAATATCTCATAAATGGAAACGGAAAATAACACTCACTACCTGTCATAGCAAATAGATTACCATAGGCTTGGGAGAGGATCAATTACTCCTCCAATAGGCGTAAGCACCTAAGATAAACTATCAAAGAGGGCTTTACAAAGGGTTGTAACGTAAGGTGTAGGGATATGATAACACGGTTTGGTTAGAATAAGGGGTATTTAGTGGTGGCAAGTTAATTATCATGAACAAATACATGCACTCTACATCGTTGCTTAAGTCAAGACTCGACTCAATCTTAGTCTAAAAATGAAATAACAAAAACTAAAAAGGAACATAAAAGGAAACGGGATGGTAGTCCGTATGTTTTTCTTCTTTCTTTTCCATATTTTTTTTTGTATTTTTCTTGCTTTTTCGATTTTTTTTTCATACACTCTTGCCCTACCATCCAAAATAATACATCATAGGGGATTTGCATTCCCCTTACACTTGAATCTTTACATAACTTTACAATCACTATTCTCAGGGACGGAGCCAGGAATTTGTGTTGAGGGGGGCTTAAGTACTTAATTTAATAACATACAATTCACAAATTGGTTATACTCCAGCGGTTTGAATGGTTCAATCATCCCCACCGATGTTATACAGAAATAAAATTACAATTAGATCTTTAAGTTATCGTATACGTACTTCGATCATCAATAATATACTAACATGCTATCAAATACACATACTCCACATAAACACCATAAACTACTAACAGATATCAAGCTTTGCTAAACTTTTATACATTAGCTAAATAATAAAAACAAAACAGTTAAAACAGCCAAACTTAAAATTATGAATAAACAATAGAAGCAAGCAATGAAAAATGGGTTTCCTTTTTCCTAAGCAATTGGACAAAAAGCTGTACATCACTATTAGACCCACAAGAATATAATATTTCTTTTTCTCAATCTTTCTTCCTATCCCACCACTAGACTTGCATAGTTGCATCTATCTTCTTCATTCTTTTCCTTTCAATTTTTCTGCAAACGCTCAAATATTTTTTCTAAATTGTTCCAGAAATATTCGAAACTATTAAAATAATTACTCGACAGGTTGAGACAATGAAGAAAACGAGCCAACAGTTATCATAATGACAGATGTGTGAGTTTGGATATGGGCCATTAGGAGGGGCCGGATTGAAGAATGTCATAAAACGTGGGAAGGAAAAACAAGCTACGATCTAGGCTAGCTGGGCGGTTGGGGGTGGCCGAGCACCCTCCAGACCCCCCATTGGCTCCGCCTCTGACTATTCTAATGACTCGAATTAAGATAATCGAAAAACTTGGAGTACTTTTTAAAATATTTAGCACGTATGGGGGTAATAATGATTGTTCTTCCCCATTACTTCA
>LBNU01017472.1:56700-74636 GCA_014162995.1 Artemisia annua
ACACCGTTAGGCTTATCGAGGGATTGTCTCCCCCGATTATCCTCCGGCGTGAGAGTAAGTAATCGTGTTTTAAGGTTGTGAAGAGTTAGGGTTTGTAAGCCGTACCTCTGCGAGAGTCATAATGCCCTCTATATATAGACACGAATCCTTGTTGGTTTCGTGTTCCGCAAACCTTGGTATGTCCCGCGTATCGCGGGTATTTGATATACATCCTATAATTAGGAGATATCGTTTATTCACATTCCTAAATAATCATTGGGCTTGGGCCTCGTGGGCCAAAGCCGTCTAATTGGTAGTCCAATTAGTATGAAACTGGCCCACACGTAGTGGGCTTGCGTGTAGGTGTTGTTTACCAAACGGGTTCATGACCCGGTGTAGACTATACGTCATCAGATACAATGTCACTTCTTGTATCAGAATAGTCAATGAAAATCATTTCTGTAAACATAACCAAAAAGATAGACATGAACTAACAAATACGAAACTAGAGTAACATAAGCAATAAATAAAATATTCAAATTGTCTACTACAATTAAATAAATGTGTATAAGCAACTAATCTTTTTTCACCATGATTTTCAACGTGGAATTGATTTATGAGATAAGTTGGGGGATAAATCAAGGGTTAAGTAAATAAGTTAGGTAAGTTGATTTGAGGGTATGGTTTCCTATTTATTGTAACAATAATTTGGGTCGGGTTAAGTAACAACTGACTTATGTTGACTAACATAAGTCAAAATTTATCTGGGTCGACTTTGACCTTTTTAGTCTACTACACGAAAATAGCAGTCCTTGAACTCAATAACAATCTCATACCAGACAATCTAAATCACTCTTGACATTGACAATTCTCATCTTCAACTTTAGTTAAATGAATATTGTGAGTTGAGAGAGAAATAAAGGGAAAATTATGATTGTATTCAACTGAATGAGAGATGTACACATACATGGGTATTTATACAAAAGTAAAGTACATTGTCTAACTAACTGCTACTCTACACTACATGCTACATTCTATTACAATTAGTTAAGCTATTGTGCATTAGTAAATGAGTCTTATGTGGAGAATCTTTCGCACTGATAAGCTTGTAGTTGAGTGAGTCTGTGAGTGTCCATAAGCTTGAGCTGCTTCATTGCCACTATATGAACCTGCATACGTATTTGGTTCATTATCAACACATAACCGATACACTCCTACTCTATCAATCCTTTTTTTGTGAATTGGTTGACAGCATCAGTATTACAAGAAACAATGCATTCAAAACCCAAAACAAAAACTAAATCATCAAAATTGAATCTTTAACAGATGATTAAAGATTCATTCACCAATTCACCTAAAGTGTTACTGATTCTACTCCACCAATTCTTACTGAACATAATATACCTTAACTTATACTCATGATAGCCATCCAACCCACCACCAATACTACTCCCTCTGTCCCAGACACTCCTCACACTGACAATTCTTTATCTTCAACACATACCCCAAACACTGCTTCTACTTCACCAATTGTTACTAAACATACATACCACAACTTCTACTCATGTTAGCCATCCAACCTTACAGACCACAACTTCTACTCATGTTAGTCATCCAACCCACGACCAACCTAAGGTTTATATTTGACTTTTAAAGCACATTCATGGACTTGCAGAATGTCATTAATATATTTGTGATGTGGTTAAACATCAAGCAATCCTCTAAAATTTGGATCTTAATTCATAAACAATCATAATCCTACTTAACAAACAAATAACGCAAATCATTAATAAGAACTTTTTTACATAAATCCCACCAATCGTTCACAAAAAAAGGGATTAACTGCACATCCCACATAAACAAACCAAAATACATAAAAACTAAAGTACCATTCACAACCATCCTAGAACCACTTATGACCCAGTAAATCCTCAGTTGCACCACCAGTTCTTGTTGCTCCCTGTACATCTGAAGATATTCCTCGATATCCTCTTCTAGCGTATTCCTAGCCCTAAGAAGCCCAAGAATGATCTCAATAGATCTTTGGCACATCGGGGGATCTATCCACCTGAATGTCCCACAGTCAGAACCCTAAATCATCCCGATAACAACACAGTGAGTCACATTTAATGTACATAACTCCCTCTAATTCACTATAACGAGTCTTACCACGTTGGGGCAGCAGGAGAACCTTCTTTCTAGATTTTGGTCCGTCCAGGATGTCTTGATGATAGCAACATTACTGCAACTGCATAACACCATTGTTATGTTCTTAGGTATGCGAGTGAGTGAGTAGATGGTAGTGGATGTGCAATTATGGTATGTAAATCGTGTTATGTAAGAATGAATGAAGCAAAATGTTGTTGCAAAAGATGTCCCTCAACACAAACGATGTATGCTACTAGGGTCGTTAGGTGGATTTGATGGCGAGGATAGCGAAGTGATGAAAATACCTCACGTGCAACGCATGTGAGAACTAACTAACGGGTTTTAGTAACGAGCGATAGCAAAAATCGGGTATTTGCAATTACAATAACGGTTCAAGGGCATAACTCGCAGAAAACCGAAACGTTAAGAACATTTCTCGTAATTTTTTAGAAATGGGGACATTTATCGCAAAAATTGCTAAGTTTAGGGACATTTTTTGTAGTTTACTTTTTTTGTGTGACATTATGATTAGGGTTTTAAAATGTGCGACATGACGCCGTTAAGGCACGGGACGTGACCTTCACGTTACGAAATAGATCTAGTCGCCGACTTTAGGCGTGGCGTGAGATGATGTCAACATAAAGTGGTTTAGTTACCTGAGAAACACATGCTAAAAGGTCAACATAATTGTTGGTGAGTTCATAGGTTTAAGTGAATAAGTAATGTGCGGAACACAAGATTTCAGTTTGTATGACAAAAGACGCGAGACATGCCGCCTTTTATGAGGCGTTTTTAAAGAATCAAGTTACAATGTTATGCACACCACGTATATGGGCCGGGTAATCAAGATTTGGGCCTGGTATTTAGTTTTTTTGAAAAAAAATGAAGAAGATTAAATGAAATGATACTAATTATTTGACTTTATTCTTAATGTATAACGCTTTTTTAAAATTCAATACATATAAAAAAATGTGATATAAATATATAAACGTATAAATACTCTGTGCCGTTCTAAATCACGCCTCAAAAGCATAGTAACTTCGCCATGGATCCTAAGAATTGAGGCTATGCCGGCTCGCCGCACCTCACGCATTTTATAGCACTGATTATATGATTAGTGCACTTTGGATCGGTAATACATGACCCGAATACGTAAGTCAGGTCGGATCCGGGTATTACCCTACCTAAAACAGTATTTTTGGCAGCCCCCCTTGACTACTTTGGCGAATTTGGCGATCTGGGTCCATCGTCTTCGTTCATTGTTGATTTTAACAGGTATGTCTCTTCCTTATACTCATTTTTCTTTTTCGGTAAATGATTAGTGGATGAACCTTTACCAACACAAGCTTATTATAATATCATTTGTTGACAATACCTTATTTTTCATCAATCTAATATTATTAAAATTTTACTCATAGTGTTTACAATAGCTTGTTACAGGGTTTGTGTTCATTTAAGTGAATCATAGACTGATCAAGTTTGGATTGTGATGTAGATTCCAATTTGCGTTGTGCATATACCAGAAATGTATCAAGATATGGGATTTAAATCTTGATAATCAATCCAACATCCAATTTTCCTAGATGTAACGTCTATTTTTGTGAAAATTTGAGGCGTCATGACTCCTTATGTCCTCGCAAGAGGTTTTACGTCGTACCTCACTAGTAAACATCCGAGGCGGAGAAGAGGTTGGGTGGGGGGGAGGGGCACCCTTGCAAGTGGCCCATCGCGTTGCTTTTTATCTTATACAGTTTAAGCCCATAGCCTAACTATAGGTCAATGACCCTTATCGTTTTTGTTACTTTGTAACCCAAATTTGCGGGCGTGTGTGATCAAAAGAATCTGTCGTATAATGTTTAAGTTATATGATTTTGTTAGCTTAGGAAAATCAAAAATCGGCCCCCGTTATCGCTAAATCCTGGCTCCGTCCCCTGTAAACATCTTGGGTGACCAGGGAAAGGGGTTGGAAACAGTCACCGGGATACCTTGGTTATCGCTAAATCCTAGGCCGCGCACATTTAAGTCAGATAATCTCGTCTCTCTGGTAACCTACTTGACCTGAACATCGAAAACCTCGTCTGTTTACCTGTTTATGAAAATGTCAAATAACATTACAGCATTAAGATTTGTGGAGTATTAGAAAGCAAGTCCATTTATATATGAAGTATTTGGGTTCATAACGTCACATTTTATCCTCTTGTTTCTTTGACTCTTGCATTCTATAATCAAAAGGCTATTGCTTAATATTCACCATGCTAAGCCCATTACATATGATCAATATAATGTTAGTATTATTATTTCTTTTATGTCTAGCCATGACAAATTTGAGCACAGTTAGACATAGGGGTGTATAAGGTCAAATCTTGGCCGTACTGGTAATTACACTTTCGAAAAATCTCAAATGAAACCGACCGGTGGGACTTGATGGTCAAACTGTCTATAACTGGTCGCTTTGGCCAGTTTTGACTTTATTTAGGCAACTTGAGGACTAACAAATCTTTATTTGAGAAAAAAAAAAGAAAAAAAAAGGATAAACCTTTAAAACTGTAGAACCATAACTCCTGCTTGTGTATTTGTGTGCTTCAACAGTTCAACACATATGAAGTATGTGATAGAATGATAGGTTCAGATAGATTTACTTACCCCCTGTTTTGTTTTGCGTATGAGAAAGTTACGTGGAGTTCTTAATTGGAGGTTGGATAGTTCCAGATAGGTTGTAGCCTCGCGGGTAATTGTTTTAAGTATGTGAGTGTTGGGGTTTTTTGTATTTCTCTTTGTTTTTGGATCCGACCCAACATATTTCTTATTGAATAAGAGTGTATCTTGCTTGTTAGTTTCGGCCGGTTTAGGTGGTTTTGAAGGTTTCGTGTACACCCCTAGCTAGAAGGGTTGTGAGAAACAAAGGAATATGGAAACCACAGGAAGATGAAATTGCGCCAAATTAAATAGAATATTATTCTTGGCAAAACCGGTTACATACGGATGTAATTGTTTAGTTATCCGTTCTCTAAATTTTGTTTTCTTCATTTTTAGCTACATGTTTTGATCATATAAAGAATGTTAAAACAATGAAATATAAATAAACTGATTTAGAATAGTCAATTATTTATATGCATTTGCACATTTCTTTTTCTTACTAACAATAGATATGGTGTTTTTGCTTTCGTAACAGTTAAAGGGGAGCACTCATCTGCCTTATTTTTGACAATCCTCCATCAAACCTTCAATTAACAAACAATGAACGCAGTCTCAAATATAGAAATCAACTTCCCCGAAGGTACATAAAATATCGATGACTTTATATGTCTTATGATTATGTCTTTTGGTTGTAATTTGATGTCTTGCAGATAACCTAGGTGGGAGTGACACAGACACGTCACCTGACGAATCACCAGAATACTATGAGCCAATATCTAACGGTGCAGATTCATCTGATGAGAACTCAGATAATGATCATGATTACGAACCCAACTTCCATCGTCTACCAAATGGCTGTATAGAAAATGGAATTGATTCATTGGATCTGAACGATGAGGAAGACGAGGAAGAGAATGAGAGGATGAGAGAGGCATTGGCTGAAAGAGCATTTAATGAGGATGAGAGTCGTCGAAGGGCTCCATTGACGGAGGAGAATGCTATGAGAGTGATGGAGGCCATGCGTGGGATCTCTTTTGGAGGATCCGCACCTGATTGGGTGGGTCAGGTTCCAGAAGATAGGTGGATCGATCAGCTGGCAAATATTAGACACACTCCTTCAACTGCATCATCGTCATAATGGTTCAAGTTTTCTTAAATATATTTTAACGTGTATGAAAGGTCGTTGAATACTAGAAACCAACTTTTGTTTGGGTTAAGTGATTGATATTTGCTGGGTTATTATTGACCTGCCCTTTTTTATTATTTCGTTTGTGATTGCTTGATTATTGCAACTGCTTATGCTTATAATGTATAATCAGGCTATTAATATTTCATGAAAAATAGTAACTAACATTTGGCAGATGTTATATATGTATTCAGTAGAAACACATATAATACTATACAAAAGTTCTTTAAATGTAGTGGTACCATCTACATCTCCTAGTTACTGTACCTTTGGCTCCAGCCCTCAACAACTACTAAAAGATAAATGATCAGCTGCTTTCAAATGTATATCCATATGTCAGACAACTTACGATGACTTTGAAAACATTAACCGTCATGGATGAAGGCAACTCACAGTGACGTATTTTTATAGACGTTAACAAAGAGGTAGATAAGAGTATGTCGGGCAAACCGTACTTTTGGCCAGCCAAAAGTTTAAATAACCAACATCTTTTTGCCTTTCTTAAGAATTAACTCGAGGCATCTATTTATAAATTCTACTTGTATGATCCCTGAGATATGTAATGAGGTTGAGTGTGTGGGCATTGCAGCATTGGTGACCTTTTTGGTAAGTAGTATGCTCAACATACTTGAAAAAACTAATTTTCCAATATTCTTTTGTGCATGGGTCAAAAGAGAGCACAGATGATGATTCTGTGGCTTAATAAAATTTCCGAATACCGAAATCCAAAATGGGAAATAAACGGTGAGAGCAAACCAGCGTTTCTTAAGCTAAATAAGGTATTGTCACAAAGAGTCATGACCTCAATAACTTCTTTTATATCTGCAAAATTTTGTCACAATGACTTTTGAAGCACAGGAAACTAGCATACGATTTAACACACATCTTTTATATATGAGCTAAAATTTGAAACCTAAATAACCTATTCGCCCTCGCATACTCACACTACATGGCTTGCACCGTTCAATTTTGACACATGGACCACCACAATTTCTATTTAAATCGATATGCGAATTACCTTTCTCCTTAGACTGTTTGGATATCAACAAGTGAGGTCAAATATGTGTTATACACGTCGAAATAAAATAAACTAGTAAAAAAAGAAGAAAGAGGGTACCATTTTCCTTTATGAAGGTGATACTTACTCCTCGTGGATCATGGGCTAATGATGTCAACAAAGAATTCAAGTTACTGGAGTGCTTTTTGTCTTTGGTTGAAGAAGAAGACAACAGAATATGAATTTCAGTCCGGCCTTCATCTTGATGCAGCGAGAATTGCTAAAACCTCCTACCATTTAGACCTACAAAACTTCCTATCCACTAATCTTCTGCACTTGTTATTAACATAAAACACTCTCCAATTTAGTACTGTTATACCAATTACGCCGACATGCTCACATGCATGTTATGGTTAGAAGGATGAGTAGGAATAAATATTAGGAGACTATAGCATTGCTCATATCAATAATAGTAAACATGAAGAAATGCGTATGGCTAGCTTGAAAACCAAAGCTAAAATAATAAATATTATAAAATTACTACACCTGTAATTGGTCAATAAGGTTTTTTGCAGAAAGTTTAATGCTAATGTCCAATGTGAATTCAAAACCCAACTTTATTTTGCAAGGCAAGCACTCTACACATAATGTTACCTTGTTAAGAACATTGCTACATTTATATTTTACTCTAATCACAGCTGACGCTCATTTTTAATTAATCGATTTATTTTACAAGTGTATTTATAACTCTGGAAAGACGACATACTTTTGAACACAAGTCAACCACAAAAGATAAGTTTTTTCTTCACCAGGAACATCATGAAGAAATCATAATGGTCGACCAGGATCACATGAGCTAACAATCCAACAAAAAAGGTCAAATTTCACCATTCGTCTTGATTTTGTGCTTTTTTCCCATGTTTGGGAGCATTTAATCTTTCTTGTAAATAAGTGTTGGATACTCGGGATTCCACATATTGTCCTCAACATGCTTAAGTATTTCCTCCTGCAGAACAGATGAGGTTGTGAGAACCAATATAAACATACGAACTTGGTAATAAAAAGTCATGCTAATAGAAGTCATCTTTAACGACCATAGAAGATTATATACGGCCCACATCATCAGCATCAACCTTTTGTCATGATCAATGGACAAGAAGGTATATATAGCTTGAAAAAGTTGCAAATGAAAGCTTCCATAAGAGCACAAATAGGAGAAGGGGGGAAAAACTCACTTCAATCTAAATAGAATTTCTGGTGGACCAAGTGAATTTAAATTAAATGATGCAGGCTTGTGTGTGAGTAGGTCACTAATGGTTCAGATTTAGTTTTTGTTTTATAAAATATGGTAGTTAAATAGGACTACTATAAAGTTTCCTGTGCTATAAAAATCACAGTGACAGTAGTGCAGTAAGAAGATAATGAGGCATTGACTCATTTGCGACAATACCTTGTTTAGCTTTCTGAGCTCACGAGCATCCATTTCACGGTATCCTTCTGCTAGATCCTCTTCTATTGCTTCAGTAATAACCGCAGCAGCTACCTGTTTTGTTATATCACGTATGCTGGGGCACAAGAACGACAATATACACAATTACAACAACTCTTTGTTTCTTCGAATGGCATGTTAAGATAAAAACTTCTATATTTTTTAAATCTCCAGACATATACAAGTACAATTTCTGTATATACCTGGATATTGAAGGATATATAACTCCTTTGAGTACCTCCTCTTCGGTCATATATGCAGCTAGGCTGTATTTTTATATTAAGCACAAAAAAAAAACATTAAAATTCAGAGAGTGGACACATTTGAAGGCAGTCTACTAGCAAAATCGGTTCCACTTTGTACATTAAGAACCTTACCACTCAGCTGCAGCCTGTAACATGCCATCCGAAACAATTCTTGAGCCAGACAGAAGTACACCGAGACCAATGCTGTAGAAAATGTTTTTACAAAATTAGAAGTAATGAGAAATTATATGAAAATTTTATATTATAGACTCAAAATAAGAACTTACCCAGGGAAAAGATACATATTGTTTCCTTGGTTACAATGGCCAATATGTCCATTTCCTGCAAAAAATAAATCAAATAAATAAAAAAGCACAAAGAAAGTTTGAGAGAGTAAACCAACGTAGAAGAGGAGAAACTTGTTTAAAGGCAAACTGATTTGATTTGAACAGCTTGATGCACAAACAAGTTCCCTAATCTATGAAGCCCTCAGAATTGTAAAGGTTAAATCATAAAAATATTAGGAGACAAACCGAGATCCACATCAGCAAATGGGCTTCCACTTGCGAAAATAACATTCTCTCCAACAATAGAAAATGCTTCTTCGGGGGTGCATTCAGCTGTCATGGAAAAGGAAATCTAATTACATTTAAGAACCATGTGTACATGTCAAGTTGTTTATGTGATACAAAGCATACCATTGGTTGTGGGATTTGACATTGCAAATATCGCTGGCCTTGTTGAAGTTGACCCTTTAAGTGCTTCTAATACCTATAAATACGTTAAAAATTTTAGTTAAATGAAATTCTAAAGAAAACACCTACTTGGATTTTTCGAAACATAAAGTGGACACAAACAGTATAATCATTATATTTTAAATTATACCTCCTTGGAAAACAGACCCCCAACTGCAGACAACCCAAGAAGTACATCAGGCTTTACTTCTCGCACCTGATTAGCAAATAGTACCCAACAGTTTGATCAATATAAACAGTATTCAATAACCTTCAGTTTTGTATAAGTCCATTAATAAATAGCAAAACTGCAAGGTAATGAAACACACCACTTCTTCAAGACTTGCCCCTTCCCTCAATCCTTGGCGGCCAATCTCTTTGGTCTTCTTGGCAAATGGTTTTGCATCCTCGTCAATATTCTCACGCTCCTCAGTTATCAAACCCTATTTAATCGCCAAAAATCAAGAGAGCAGGTCAGATCCATGTCCAACAAACCAGCTGAGGATTTGTGTGTGGTACTCCTTGATCAGTGAATCAGTGATGACTAACATCTGGCTAATAATGACTATTACTTACTTTAGCATCAACGACCCAAAACTGACTCCCTGCACTCTCAAATGCCAACTCATTATTTCCCAACATTCTTGCCATTGTTTTCCTAGCAGCGTTCAGAACCCCAATTCCTGCACTGCAGTTGCACAATTTCAGTTAGAGAAGTAGGCCAAGTGAGAAATGAAAAGAAATGATGCGGATAGGAAATGCATTTAGTTCACCATCATTTATGTATTAATTTAGTATTTCTTTGAAAAAAATCAAATTATGACATAGTTTACACGTATTATACAAATTACGTGAAGATAACTTTTTCCGTCTTAAGACCATCCCATCGTTCATCCTTAGCAACATAGATATTTCTATTTGTTGTTTCTTAAGGGGTTATCTTTCAATCATGAATAAGATGAATCAAGAACAATTCATTTTTATGTCACAAAAGTTAAAAAAAGCTTCAGAGGTCTTCAAATAACGGATCTAAACCTTCCAGCACCAGCAACAACAATCTTTTGCTTCGGGAAGTCAATCATAGGCCTTCCTTGCGCTCTGACTGCTCCAAGAAGACCAGCAATTGCAACTCCAGCTGTTCCCTGTGCAGCAACAGACAGTGAGTTGATGTTGCCAAAAAGAATCAATGATACATATTATCTTCTTTTTTTTAATTAATTATTCTGATCATTTGGCTGGACAGGAGTAATACTGCCAAAGTATTGATCCTATTCATATCACCAACCATGAGATACCAATTAGAATGCAACATACAATATTTAACAGGAAAGTAATCTTAACATGACAAGTTCTGTCAATCGTTTACCTGGACATCATCATTAAACATTCTGTAGCTATTTCTATAGCGTTGCAGTAACTTGAAGGCCCACTTGCTCTGGAAATCTTCAAACTATATAATGTTTACACCTGATGAGCATCTTCTTACAACATTCGATGGAAAAATATAATAATCCTAGGAGAAAAGATTACCTGCACTATAACATGGGGCCAACGGGTGAACACAGCCTCCATAAATTCATCAATAACAGCAATATACTCCTCCCCATCAAGACGGTGTTG
Organism: Artemisia annua; assembly: GCA_014162995.1. Classification (NCBI taxonomy): domain Eukaryota; kingdom Viridiplantae; phylum Streptophyta; class Magnoliopsida; order Asterales; family Asteraceae; genus Artemisia; species Artemisia annua. The sequence continues at coordinate 67,736 of LBNU01017472.1, forward strand.
TTGCAATCCCAAATCTAGACAAACGGAACTATTATCATCATCTAGAACTGAAGTCACTAAAACATTGATCTAAGTACTGGATGAAATTTATTAATGGAACAAATTTTTAAACTTTGATTAGTGGACCACGAGTACAGAAAACCATACATAGGGGGTCTTTAAGAAGGGCCTCGTTGTTGGTTCCAACATCAATCATAATAGGAAGCACCTGTTATAAGAACAGAGATAATGCTAAGAATTACATAATATAGTGTTAAAAACAAAAGTTAGAGGAAGATGCATTTATTAAGTCTGAGTATAAACATAGTTATATATCTTCAGATAAACAAATATGTACTGAGCAGTGAAAAAAGCTTACTCTCTGAGGGTTAATTCCAGCTGCAGCAACATATAAATCCAACTTTCCAATTGCAATGCCGATTCCCTGAACTCCGAGATCACCAAGACCCAATATTCTGCTTCCATCCGTAACAACAATCATATCAACCTATTTAAAAAAGAGGGATCAACCTATGTGAAAGAAGATGAGCCACACTCATTTGATGTGGGGTTTTTTCATAAATTAAAACACCAAGTTAAAAGCTATTATAGACTACAAGCACCAACCCATCAAAATAGTTGTGAAGTAAGATTACACACACCTGCTCAGCAGGCCAGTTGTAAACCATTGACATCATCTCTCCACGATCAGCTGCGCTGAAATACATCCCTCTTGGCCTTCTAAATAACCCACTATATTTCTGGCAAACAAGTCCAACTGTAGGAGTGTACACTATAGGGGCATATTCCTCGATTTTGGCAATTAGAACCTGCCATTAGTTGACAGCCGACCTTAACTTTTTAGTGACTATAAGCATTATAATTAGCATTAAAATAATACATTTATATTCGAGGTCCATGGCTGATTATATATTAGACAGAGAAATTTATAGGACCCTAGTTTATATCTGAACCGTTGTACTCACGATTGCAGTTTAGCACACAAACATAACTTCAGTAATCACTCACCTTATAATACATTGTCTCATTTCTGTCATGTAGCCTATTAAGTATTCGCCACTTGGCCAGTGAATTTGTATCCGATGGCCCATCTCTAGCTTGCACCTCTAATCTCTTCAAGTCAGCCACTGAAAATCCAGCACACTAAAGTTAAATACCTCATACGTAAAATCAGATCCTGATGCAACATGTAAGCGGTTCCAGTCAAAGTAACTTCTCGGAGGATCTAAACAATTTTTATGAATACATGCACTATTTATTAAGGAATGTCAAGAAGAAAAAGAATATACTAGCAAGTAGCCTCCAAAAACATTAAAGCACACAAAGAACAATGGCCCTCAGACCAAAAAGAGAGCATCTAGAGTAGTGATTGGCATACCTAATTTTGTGCCTAAAAAGGATCTTGATACATGTGGCAAAATCAATGGTATATGTAAGAAGAAAGAAATAGAGCAATCCATGTGTCCAACAATGAGTGGAGTATGCATATAAGTAGTCATGTGAAGTAGGCATCTCAATCATTTTCCATCATATAATTCCCAAGAAAATGATATAGAATAATTGACCATGTTACAACTTAAGAAGAGCGCTAAAGTAACTTCACTTTCAAGTTTCAATGTAAATAAACATCATCACCAGAAGCCTTGTTTGACCACATTTCAGTTCTCCAAAGCAAATTAAGTTGATATTAGTTGATATCCTCTAAATATAATGATTCAATGTTTCATGCAATAACATCGCAGGAACAAATGCTTTATTTAGATGGTTAACTGAATGATTATTTGACAACATAATTAGGCACACCAAGATATAATGCAATGGAAGAGGTAGCACATGTAGTAATAAATTAAAATAAAGGAAGTCAGTCACTTACTAAAACGTTCAATTTGTTGTTCATTGCTCATGACATTTGGAGGTAGAAGTCCACGTAATTCAAGACGATCTCGTTCAGTCATGGAGAACGCTGTTCCCTGTTAATCAAAATTTTCAGGGTTATTTACAATTTTAGGTGACAATTCTTATTAGTAGGTCATCATTACATAGCTCTTTGTGAATTTGAAGCATGTGGTCCCATGATTAACTACAAGTTATAAATTAAGTTATTTCTTCAATCAGGAAAGCAGATGCAAATACGCCATGCAACTATATGCATGACCCATACTTAAAAAACCCACTTGATCTCCGAAGATTTTCTTTTCATTATCTCTATTGTTTTGGTACCAAGTAACATTTAGTATTTAGTGCTGCAGCTTAAATGTGGGTGTTATTATGCAAAATACGAAACTGCATCTTTCTATTTCTAAGGAGTAAATGAGTAATGGTATTACTGGTTTACTTCTCACCAAAATGGAGCAAAAACTTATTATTCTCAGACCTTAGACAGCTCGTTAATGTGGAACGGTCTTATTCCATTTCACATATTTTAAAAGTCAAAATCTTTTAAACAAAACCTCTCAGGCAGAAAAGGGGCCAGATCCTCGTTGCTAGGTAAACTTATAACATTATATATTTTGCAAATTTTGTGCCACAATTTCATTTTATCTTTCTGGGCGTCTAAAACAAGATAAGAAACTTTGAACATTTTATGTTAGAAATTGTTCTATTTTGAAGGGGTACCGTTCCCTTTACCCCAAAAAAGTCAAAAGTTCAGTATTCATAGTATCAATTAAAGACACGAATCTGATTGAGCACAAAATGAATGTTATACAAAAGAATGACGAATACCCATGCCGTTTATCAATAGATTGTCAAAAATCCATTTTAATAAAGAGAAAAAATCTGATACAATTATAAGTTATAAATTTCTACAACTGATTTGAACCAGATGTCCTAATAAGTGGCTATAATACAATTTCAATACCAAATGACTATTGTCAATTATGCCATTAACCCTGATAAGCACGATGAACAAATTTCTTATATCATGAAAGCTTGGTTGATCCATAGTTAATGCTTCCTGTTACCTATAATCCTCAATTGTTTGAAAAAGCAGAACTTGTACTCTAAAAAGGATAAACAGTCCTGAAGCCATTCTGGATCGTGTCAACATGTATAACATGGTCAACTTAAAAGACTGCACACTGCGAGTACTAAGCAACCATCTCAAGGTGCTCTAGTGGAAAGGCTGGCCTGAAGGTCTCAAAAGAGACCCGGGTTTGAAACTCGCTGAGTAACTATCTTGGGATGGCCGGTGAAGAGTCCGGAAATGGCCACGGGAATACCGGTTAGGCCGTGTATATTAGAGCCAAAAAGGCTCAACTTTCCTTGGTAGTAGTGATTGTTTAGTAAAATGATGCTCCCATTTTGATTCAAAAGCATAAACTACTCCGAGACCTGAATCACAATCTATATGACTATATCTTATAATACTTCATAAGAACCACATTTTAGCTCAGCCAACTGCACGTAGTAACTTGCTAGAAAGTAAAAAGGCTCCCATTTTAGTTCAACGTCACTCCCTTAGTAACTTACTAGAAAGTTAACCACAAGGGGCGACCCAGCGGTAAGAATACGAGCCTTCCAAAGAGGAGGTCAAGGGTTCAAATAGGTTCACATGCGCCGACTCCGGGCTATCCAAAAGGGTAGTCGCCTTGGGATTAGTCGGCTCACAATGTCGAGTCAGAAATGGGGGTAACCTAAAAAAAAACTTGCTAGAAAGTCCGCCCATAGCCATCTTAACAATCAATCTAGGTCCAAGTAACAATTCTATCTAAACTATCCCCCAACATTGTCAACTTAAAAAATTCCACAAACCACAACGTGTAACTATCCACATTCCGCAAACACGGCATCTTTTTATCTGATCCCTATACACTCACCATCCAATTCACATATCCTTATTCCAGATCACACACAAATCAAATCCAACTAACAACTAACAAACTCAAATTCAAATCAAAACACTTCATTTCACATTACAAGCAAAAAAAAAATAAAAAAATAAAAAAAGATATACCTTATTAAACCAAGGATCATGAAGAATATCAAGACCTTGTTTATGAACAATAGTAGGTCTATGACCTTCAATTGTTGTAAAATATCTGTACTGTAACCCTCTTATCATTGTCGATGTTAATCGAATCTGACGGTTAAAATTCGACATTTTTATTTTTTTTTATTCGATTTGGAAAGGGTTTATTTCAGTGTGCCCTAAATAATTGGGGGAAGAAGAATTATAAGATCATGCAGTAGTGGTAGTGACCTGCTATTTTTAGAAAGTGAGAGATTTAAATTCTTTTGACTTTTGATTGATTGAGTCAATGATATTTTTGGTGACGGCAAGTGGGGTGTTGGGTCGGGTCGGGTTAAAATGAAGGTGACCATAGAAAATAAAAATGATTGTTTTTTTGGGATATGTTTAAATGAAATAAATTTTTACACCTAACTTATTAAATGCGTAGTTTGAACTTTTTTTCTATGCCGAAGCCGGGGTGCGTTTGGTATGTCGCCATGAATCACAATAAGAATGAGTTTGATAGCAGTGGTGGGTCCTTCGATATGAAAGATCTATACTTTGCCCTTTTGAGGTATATAGAGTATGGAACATTTCTATCATTCATTCCGACATTTGAAAGATTTGCATCTTAAACAAACAAATGATTGGAATGAAAATTCATTCCTTCATTCCCATTCTTGGATACCAAACGCACCCTAAATCTATGTCTCACTCATAGTTGTTAAATCTTCTTACGATTTTACGATACTACAACGGGTTTGAACCTCGCTGGGTAAATATCTTGGGATGGCCGGTTAGGCCACGTATATCAGTGCCATAAAGGCTCAACTTTCCTTGGTAGTACTGATTATTTAATAAAATGATGCTCCCATTTTGATTCAAAAGCATAAACTACTCCGAGTCCTGAATCACAATCTATATCTTATAATACTACATAATAACCACATTTTAGCTCAGCCAATTGCACGTAATTCATCATCACTCCCTTAGTAACTTACTAGAAAGTACGCCCATAGCCATCTTAATAATCAATCTAAGGTTCAAGTAACAATTCCATCTAAACTATCCCCCAAAATTTTCAACCAAAAAATTTCCACAAACAACAATGCGCAACTATCCACATTCTGCAAACACGGCATCTTTTCGCCTGATCCCTATATAGGGGGTGTTTGTTTTGGCTTATATAGCCAGCTTATGGGCTTCTTTGGTTTTGGGTTTATGTTTCATAAGCTCACTTTTTGTGGCTTATTTTGAAACTTTTCGGCTTATATAAGTTCATTATGTCATAATGAACTTAAATAAGGATTATAAGCCGAAAAGTTTCAAAATAAGCCACAAAAAGGGAACTTATGAAACATAAGCCGAAAACCAAATAAGCCATAAGCCGGCTATATAAGCCGAAACAAACACCCCCATACTCACCATCCAATTCACATATCCTTATTCCAGATCACACAATAATTCCAGATCACATTACAAGCAACAGTAACAAAAACTTAAAAAAATGAAAATGATATACCTTATTAAACCAAGGATCATGAAGAATATCAAGACCTTGTTTATGAACAATAGTAGGTCTATGACCTTCAATCGTTGTAAAATATCTATACTGTAACCCTCTTATCATTGTCGATGTTAATCGAATCTGACGGTTAAAATTCGACATTTTTACTCTTTTTTGTTCGATTTGAAAAGGATTTATTTCAGTGTGCCCTAAATAATTGGGGGAAGAAGAATTATAAGATCATGCAGTAGTGGTAGTGACCTGCTATTTTTAGAAAGTGAAAAGTTTAAATTCTTTTGACTTTTGATTGATTGTCAATGGATATTTTTGGTGACGGCAAGTGGGCTGTTGGGTCGGGTCGGGTTAAAATGAAGGTGACCATGGAAAATAAAAATGATTATTGTTTTTTTGGGATATGTTTAAATGAAATAAATTTTTACACCTAACTTATTAAATGGCGTAGTTTGAACTTTTTTTCTATGCCGAAGACCGAGGTGCGTTTGATATGCCGCCATTAATCATAATGCGAATGAATTTGATAGCAGTGGTGGGCCCTTCGATATAAAAGATATATACCTTGCCCTTTTGAGGTATATAGAGTATGAAACATTTCTATCATTAATTCCGACATTTGAAAGATTTGCATCTTAAACAAACAAATGATTGGAATGAAAATTCATTCCTTCATTCCCATTCCGGGATACCAAACGCACCCTAAATCTATGTCTCACTCATAGTTGTTAAATCTTCTTACGATTTTACGATACTACAAAGCAAAAACGATCTAGATTTTACGTAGAATCTTATAAGATCTTATATCTTATAGGATCTTAAGATTTAATCCGATTCCATCTTACTTTTCTCGAACCGCGATGTGTACCATTGAAGTTTTTCTATTTGGAATCGATAACCTCAGAACAAACTAAAAAGCTACAAAATATGGATTAAAACAACATGTTAATCTTCTTAAACATTTCATATTCTTAATTTACGACAACATTCTCATGAAACATTCATATAATTTTGTGTTTATTACATATAATAATTTGTATTTGAATATTATTGCAAATACTATTAAAAAATGACATGATAGTAGGATCTCAGGATCAAGATCCAATCTAACGATTTCGATCTTGCAAAAACAAAAACGATCATGAATAGGATCCCGATCTTTACTAAATCTACTAGCTATATAAAACAATGTTTTGAATAGCAATCTCTCCCACAAAATACCTTAAAATTCGACACATAGAAAATCATTTTGATCCAACGTTCCCAGTTCTATTCACGTTCTAAGCATTAATTTGCAACAATTTTGGGCAGCATTCTTCTCCTATTCTATTCCTCATTTAGTATCACAACATCAAAAAAAAAAAAAAAAAAAAAAAAAAAAAAAAAAAAAAAAAAAAAAAAAAAAAAAAAAAAAAAAAAAAAAAAAAAAA
>LBNU01017472.1:74804-85926 GCA_014162995.1 Artemisia annua
TTTTTTTTTTTTTTTTTTTTTTTTTTTTTTTTTTTTTTTTTTTTTTTTTAATTGATGTTGTGTGGTTACACACGTGTTTTTTTTGGAGCTTAAATGCTTACTGAAAACTTCATGCTTAATCTCTACCAAAATCAGCCAGAGGTAAATTTGATTTCAATTTTAATATTGTTCTTCGACTTAGATTCAATTAATGTTTGGTTGCAATTCTTTGATAATTGTTGTTCTTTAGATCCATTTTGATTGTTTTGAATTGCTTGTTCATATTGTTTTGGAGCGATTGTGTTTTCTTTATTAGTTTCGAATTGTTTCTTTGTAATAAAGTAAAGCAATCAATTCCTGGTGATCTTGTCAATGGCTAATGAAATTGATGATTTACAGGTTGTTTATAATTAGGATTATTCAATGATGTAGTCAATGTTTGTTGTTCATGCATGATGATGTCTTAAATAACCTAACGAGCTTGGTTAAGGTTATACTTTTTTTTCAGTGATATGATCTTAGCTATCTGTTTATACGCTATTTTTTATTGGTTTTGTGTTATGCAACAACGTTATAACCATAATTGTCATCTTTTTTCTTTTCTTTTTCGGCTTTTGCAGCGAGAATGGAAAAGCACATAAAACTTAAGAGGTACATGAGGATAGTCTCTCGAGTCTCGACAAACATATTAATGGTGAGTGGACTTTTAGCTTATAGTTTGACATTCAACTATACATCACAATGTATAACCATCATTTAATAGTCATACATGTTATAAGATTGATTAGTGTAGAAACTAGAAGGGCGGGGGAGGGGGGGGAGTTGAATAGTTTCAAATTTTGGAAATTACGTTTTAAAACTTTTAATTTCCTTATGGTCCTTTTTGAAAAACGTTAGATTCGAAGTTATGTGATGTCCACCTAATGTATATGAACACAATAATAATATGTAAACTAAACAAAGTAAATGACAAGAAGTAAAGGAAGAAGACAATCAAACCGGGACACGGAGATTTATAGTAAAGCTCACTCTTCGCCCTAATCCACTCCTCGAGTACCACACTCGTGAGTTCACAATCACTATGTCAACACACTCCTTTTTAGCGGAGCAAGCCGTACACCAAAGCTTACACCAGTTTAACGACACTAAGCGGAATGTCGAGTCCTAATCCTAGTGATGCGTGGTTTTGCAACCTTGCAAAAGGTTTTACTTCTCAAGGGATCTTGAGAAGCTTGCAATCCCCACCAGGCAGTGTACCTGACCGATGTAGTAGTGAGTGGCAAGTACCGGGGGATTGATCGTTCTCTAGGGGAATAGTGTCGTTAGGATTGAAGGCTAAGTCACTAGGTCTAAGGGTGAGGGATGATTCTTTTTGTATTTTTATGTTTTTATGAAAGCAATTAAAATCTCGGGTTTTGGAAAAGTGGGCGAAATTAATTGCTAGTCAACTAACCCAAAACTACTACTAATGCAATTAAAATAAAATAAACAAGAAAAGTAAATGTGATGAACTTCTTATAATGAGAAAATGTGTTTACTTAAATTTCACTACTCCCTAGCTATCTCTTAATAATTAATTGATTTGTTACAATTGTTTGGATGAAGGGTTGCTTTCCTTAATACCAGTCGTGGGGGCGTGTACGTCCTTCCCCAACTCTATAAGCTTCTATCTCTTCCTATGACGACACGTTTAGAATCCTATCATGGCCTCCTTAATAGTCACTTATGCATTAAAAACAACCAATAACATCGTAGTACACATCCGAATACATTTCTTAAGACGTTCAAGCTTGTTACCATATAGGAGATCAGCCAGTTTTCTTAAGCCTGACGCAAAATCAATCACCCAAGACAATCAAACAAACCAACAATCAATAATTAATAGCTAGGTTTCATTAGATCTAAGCAAACACTAAAAAACCTAAGCTAGCATGTTAATGTACAGATAAGACAAACAATGAATCAAACAACACATAGACATATTGAATGATTAAAGGAAGAATTTATCTTCAATTGAACATGGAAGAAAAGAGGGTTTGAAACCCTAAAAATACTGTAAAAGTCGGACTATGGTTTATCTCCAAAGTTGCACACCTAATGAATGAAAAATCCAAAACTATATATAGAGAATACAAGCTGACGGCGTCAGGTTATAAACCCTGACGTCGTCAGGCCGCCGTGATTAGGGTTCTCGGATCACCTAGATTCACTTCTAACGCCGTCATTTGCAATTGTCTTCTGGGCCGTCTCGTGTATCACCAAAGCCAGACGGCCTCAACCTTGTAACACCTGACGCCGTCAGGTGTTAGCTTCACCTTTTCTTCTAGGTCGTCACGTGTAAAATCCATCATCATTCCAATATAAGGTGACGGCGTCAGCATGTAAAGCCTGACGCCGTCAGGTGTAATTTCCTGACTTTCTTGACTTTTCTTATTTTTTTCATACTTGAGCATAAAAACGTCCGAAAAGCTCCAAAATGCACCATTTTCCAGAAATCACGTTCCAAGTACCTAAAATGAGAAAAGGAACGATTTGAGGTAATATTTGATCATAAAATCACCATTTAGGGCTTAAATGACACCCTAAAAGCGTAACAAATATTTCCTTATCAAATACCATTACACTTGAGATTTGCTTGTCCTCAAGCAAATGAGCTTTTATACCAATCAAAATATAAGTTAGGGGTCATTTAACATTAATATAAAAGTAATTACAACAAATGATCGTTACACCTTAATCAAGACAAGCACGGAAATTATACACTAGCACCTCACATCAAGTGTTTGGATACCCTCATCTCTCGGGTGTCATAAATCTATATATCACAAATGGAAATGGAAAAATATCTCTCACTACTTGTCATAGTAAATAGATTACCATAGGCTTGGGAAAGGATCAAAAACCTCCACCACTTGGCGTAAGCACCTAGGAAAACTATCAAAGAGGTCTTTTCAAGGGTTATAATGTTAGGTGTAGGGATATGGAAAACACGGTTTATTGGATAGGGGATATTTAACTGGTGGCAAGTCAATTGTCTTAGTTAATTACATGTACAATGCGGCGTTGCTAAGCCAAGACTCGACTCAACTTGAGCTAACTATGAAATAACATAAATCAAATAAAAGGAACGGGATGGTAGTCCGTATGTTTTTTCACTTGTCTTTTTCTATTTTTTTTTTGTTTTTCTTGTTCCCATCTAAACCAGATAAGTTTTTCACAAGATAAACTTTAACCCTATCAGGACAAAAAATAGGAGCGTATGTCGGAACGGTCCCGTAAATTAGGCGATGGTCCCTTATATATATGGGAGCGTCTAACTTTAAGGGACCATCCCCCCTACTCCTGGTGGCTATAAATACAGAACTGTTTCACACAGAAAAATAAGCCTCTTTGCACAAAAACTTTTTGTTCTTTCTTCCTCCTTTCTTTGATCACTATAATGTGTCGATATGTGTTTATAAGTGATCTCGGCATCCTCTATCTCAAGTGCAAGAGAAGAACACTCGTAATCGTCAAGAAACAAAGTGTTAGAGTCTAGTCATCACACACACGTAACTAGTGTTACGACTCTCTTCTTCTACCTCCAAACTCTACTTGTATATATTTGTGTATCCGACTTGTGTGTGAGTCCTGATTAGTTGTGTTAGGACATATTGTGTAGTCCTTGTAATAGTTTTTAGATTAGGACGGGGTGATCGTCCGTGTAAAGATTAAGACGGGTTGATCATCCGTGTTAAGAATAGGATCGGTGAAGGTCCGTGAAGACTTGAAAGGGTGAAGATTCCTGTGGACGGGGTGATCGTTCGTGTGGCCACGTGGGCCTTTGTGTAGATTGGTTCTAGGTAGGTGATAAGGAAATATTTGTTACGCTTTTAGGGGTCATTTAAGCCCTAAATGGTGATTTTATGATCAAATATTACCTCAAATCGTTCTTTTTCTCATTTTAGGTACTTGGAACATGATTTCTGGAAAATGGTGCATTTTGGACGTTTTTATGCTCAAGTATGAAGAAAACAAGAAAAGTCAAGAAAGTCAGGAAATCACACCTGACGGCGTCAGGCTTTACATGCTGACACCGTCATCTTATATTGGAATGATGATGGATTTTACACGTGACGACCCAGAAGAAAAGGTGAAGCTAACACCTGTTACAAAGTTGAGGCCGTCTGGCTCTGGTGATACACGAGACGGCCCAGAAGACAATTGCAAGTGACGGCATCAGAAGTGAATCTAGGTGATCTGAGAACCCTAATTACGGCGGCATGACGGCGTCAGGGTTTATAACCTAACGCCGTCAGCTTGTATTCTCTATATATAGTTTTGGATTTTTTATTCATTAGGTGTGCAACTTTGGAGATAAACCCTAGTCCGACTTTTACAGTATTTTTAGGGTTTCAAACCCTCTTTTCTTCCATGTTCAATTAAAGATAAGTTCTTCCTTTAATCATTCAATATGTCTATGTGCTGTTTGATTCATTGTTTGTCTTATCTTTACATTAACATGCTAGCTTAGGTTTTTTAGTGTTTGTTTAGATCTAATGAAACCAAGCTATTAATTATTGATTGTTGGTTTGTTTGATTGTCTTGGGTGATTGATTTCGCGTTAGGCTTATGAAAACTGGCTGATCTCATATATGGTAACAAGCTTGAACGTCTTAAGAAATGTATTCGGATGTGTACTACGATGTTATTGGTAATGCATAAGTGACTATTAAGGAGGCCATGATAGGATACTAAACGTGTCGTCATAGGAAGTGATAGAAGCTTATAGAATTGGGGAAGGACGTACACGCCCCCACGACTGGTATTAAGGAAAGCAACCCTTCATCCAAACAATTGTAACAAATCAATTAATCAATAAGAGATAGCTAGGGAGTAGTGAAATCTAAGTAAACACATTTTCTCATTATAAGAAGTTCACCACATTTACTTTTCTTGTTTATTTTATTTTAATTGCATTAGTAGTAATTTTGGGTTAGTTGACTAGCAACTAATTCCGCCCACTCTTCCAAAACCCGAGATTTTAATTGCTTTCATAAAAATATAAAAATACAAAAAGAATCATCCCTCACCCTTAGACCTAGTGACTTATCCTTCAATCCTAACGACACTATTCCCCTAGAGAACGATCAATCCCCCGGTACTTGCCACTCACTATACTACATCGGTCAGGTACACTGCCTGGTGGGGATTGCAAGCTTCCCAAAATCCCTTGAGAAGTAAAACCTTTTGCAAGGTTGCAAAACCACGCATCAAGTTTTTGGCGCCGCTGCCGGGGAATAGTTATTATTTAGGTTGAATTTTACTTTTGGGATAATTAGTACAATAGCCCGATTGCCCTGCGGCTGGGCATTTTTAGCCCGATTTTTGAAAATTCTAGATTTAGCCCGGGTTGCCCTGGGCAACTAACGCATAGCCACCTACAGGATGCCACGTGTCATTTTTGGGCAACTTTTGTGTATTTTGGGCAACTGGAGGACACTTGTCAGTTTTTTGTTGGCTGTACACTGGTTGCCCAGGGCAACCCAGGCTAAATCAAGAATATTGAAAAATCAGGCTAAAAATGCCTAGCCACATGGCAACCGGGCTATTTTGGTAATTATCCCTTTATTTTTATTAGGTCTACTCATTAGATTCCTATCTAGTGAGATTTTTATTTTCTTTTTATTAGGTTTTCTTTCGTCTATCTTTTTCTTTGTTCCTTTGTTCGTAACCATTACCATCCGCCATTATGGAAGGTGGTAATATCTTTGATCCCGCCAACCCACCACAACAAAACCCACCACAACCAAACTAACCACCTAGAGCACGCACTTTAGGAGAATACTCCCGACCTAGCCACCAAGGCGATCGAAACACCATTGAGCTCACCCAAGGAGCCAATGTGTCTCCCTTGCGATCCGACACCATCCGGTTGGTGCAAAGCGGATGTGCATTCCATGGACTTCGTTCCGAAGATCCAAATCAACATCTCAAGGACTTTCTTAAAATCGTAGATTCTATAGACCTTGATGTTACCACTCGAGAGACGACCCGATTGCGTCTCTTCCAATTCTCTCTACGTGACCAAGCTAGTCAATGGCTTAAGCGTTTACCCGCGGGATCTATTACCTCTTGGGATGATCTCACCTCTCGTTTCCTTGCTCAATTTTTCCCACCGGGGAGAACTACCAAGTTAAGGAATGACATCTTGAATTTCCAACAACTTCAAGGTGAAACTCTTTACGAAGCATGGACTCGTTTCAAGGACTTACTCCAAAAAGTCCCTCACCATGGCATTGATCTTTGGCTTCAAGTCCAAATCTTCTATGATCATGTCAATCAATCCACAAGGCAAACCATTGACCAAGCGGCCGGTGGTAAGCTACGTGACAAGAATACGGAAGAATCATGGGGAATCATAGAAGACCTCGCTCTCTATGACAACGAGTGTTGGAATGACCCCCGTAATTTGAATAAAATGGTCAAGGCAATATCTTTGCCTTGTAATAATTCAAGCATTCCCAACCGTAGGATCATGGAACTTGAGGACCAAGTCAAGTTTCTCATGAAATCCTACGAAGCTCCTAAACCTTCAAGCCAAGTGAACAAAATCACTTCTTCATGCGAATTATGCAGTGGTCCCCACGACACTCGTGATTTTATGGAACTCCCCGAACAAGCTTTTGCGGACTACGCATCCTCGCGTACCGACGGAGCGGGAGAAAAGTGGTACACTTTCAAACCCGAGCCAAACCCTTACGGTGATTCATACAACCCCTCTTGGAAAAATCACCCAAAATTTAGGTGGAAACAAAACCAAAACACACCCCAAAACAATTCTTCCAATCCACCTAATCGTTTTCCACCAAACGGTTCAACCTCGAATCGTACTTTCAACAATAACCCTTCCAACAACTATGGTAGTACCAATAATTTCGAAGGATTGATATCTAGTTTTATGTCATCTCAAGAAGCTCTTTTAACAAAGTTTGAAACCGAGTACAAACAAAAACAAAGCGAGATGGCAAATAAAATAGATACATTGTTGAAAGCTCTTAATGACCGAGACTTGGGAGCACTCCCAAGTGACACCATCAAGAACCCTAAGCTAAACGTTAACTCAATTTCAGCAGTGTCATCTCCGAGTTCTTGTCCACAATACTATTCGGTCAACGCTATGAGCACGTGTTTCAAGCAAACCCAAGTTTTTCAAAAATACCACGAAAGTAAGGTATCTAACACTAAATTGGTCAACAACATAATCGAAACACCTCCTACTTAAAACCTTCACGATGAGTTCAAGGAGCTCCTCATTGAACGTCCGGTTATTGATGTTTTAACACGTGCTCCTTACTACAATGCCCTTTTGGAAAAATACGAGAAGAAGCTTAAATTAGGTGAAAAAGGGGCCGATTTTGTTCAAAATAAGTTACCTAAGAAATTAGATGACCCGGGCATATTTGTTTTACCTTGCAAGATCGGAAATTCTGATGCTTTTGACACATTAACCGATCTTGGATCAAGCCTTAACCTACTTCCGTTATTGATTGGCCCAGAAACAGTCAACAAAAGTCAACTATCTAAGAGCTCAATGCAAGTGTCCAAGGAGTATAGAATATTCCCGGGTCGTTTATTCCCCAGTGAGGTGTGAATTGTATTAAAACGGATTTGTGATCGAGTGATTTTGAATGAAAAAGGATATGAGTGATTGAACTAAGGAAATGTAAATGAAATAGCTTAAACAAGCTATAAGATCAAACACGTAAAAAGAAATGACTTAAAAACGTTTAAAATCTAAAAACACGAAAGTTAAACAAAATAAAACGTAAATGTACAAAATAAAAAGTGAATTCTGTCCAATACAACTCCCACGGATGTGAAAATTATATTTTTGGAATCCTAAAAGTGAAAGAAAATTATTGTGAAATTAAAATAATTTTTACAACTTAATTAATTAATTACTATTAATTAAAAACTAATTTATAACTATTTAATAATACATTAAATAATAGGAAATTATAAAATAAAGCTAAAAATGAGAAAATATAACTTTGAAAAATCTAAAATATTATAAAACTAATTTTAAAACAGAAAATATATCTATTATACTATTTATCTATTTATTATTAATTATTTACTATTTATTAATTACTAAAACTATTTTTGATTTATTAAAAATACTAAATAAACAGATAAAAATCTGAAACTTGGCCAATAATTCTAAAATATAATTAAGAACTTAAGAAAAATAAAATTAACTGAAAAAGAAGCTAAAATAAGCAGATTGGGCAATAAGCAAAATCAAATAAGCACTTATGAATGAGCACTTACCAAGAAAAGTTGCCAAAAGCTCACCAACAGTTCTGACAACTTTAATGAACTTAAAACAACTTATAACACCCTAAAAAGCACTAAGAATAAGCTTACACAAGGAAATAAGCAAAATCTAAAAATTAGAAAACAAACAGACAAGGGACAGATTTAATGGACCAAATAAGCTAAGGGCAAAAGCACATAAGCCAAAAGGTAAACTGGAATCTCAAAGCCAGCTATATGGGCTTCTCAAAGAACCCACAAGCTCCCTCTGGGACCCACAAACAAGCTCAAATGAAGCTTATGAATTTGCACACTGACTGCTCATTGTAGAAGTGTACAAGGAGAGATTTTAAATGGAAAAGGCCACCAAATAAGCAATTAAGCCAATAAAGCTCAAACAAACAAACACAAACAAAAGCTACACAACTACAATTTCAATAAACTAATTAAGAAGAACAACAACAAATAAACAAGAACAAGAGTAGCAGCAAGGCAACAAGAAGCCAATAAGCTTAAATGAGCCAATCAGCTCACAAGTGCTTATACCAACAAATAAACAACAATGATACCAACAAGAAACAATAACAAGATCAACAATAAAGAAAAGATCAACAAGCTCAGCAAATCAAGACCAAGAACAACAAGAGTACACAGCAGCATCAGTAGCAAATTAAGCTAAAAGAAGGCTTTGAAATAAGCAGTAGATAAGCAACAACTAGCAAACTAAATCCAATTCCCTATAAACTACCTAGAGGGCTACCCAAATCAGCAAATAACACTTCCTAACATCAACTAATGAGCAATCTATGGTCTTTTGATTTATGTCCAAAGCTGGTGAGCAGGGGAACCTTTTGAAAAACAGCTAAGTTTAAGCCACCTAAAAAGCACTTAAACAAGCTCACTAAAAATTAAGAAAAATACTAAAGCAAGATGAGCAACCAAATATTGATAATCCAAAAGCACAAAACTCAATTCCTAATATTAAGTCCTACATGAAATTCTAAAGTTTATTCAAAAACTGCATCCAATGAATTTTGACTTTTTTAGGAAACTTGATATTTGACTTATTTGAGATTAGACTGATCCCTATTTGCTAAATATGTAAATTTAAGCTAACATGAGATGATTAAAGACTAGATTAGCAACTATTGCAGTGAAATGAGTGGTTAAGGATTCCAAAATCCTAACTGTGGACTGATAAGAGTAGATTTAAGTGAGTTTTGACTTTCTCATGAACAAGCACTGGTTTTAATGATTTAAAAGATCTAATAGGCACTAAAGAAACATGCATCAACAAATAACAACAACAATAGTACACTGGATCACAGTTAAAATCCCTGAACCAAACACCCCTAATAAAACAGATTTTGAAAGGTTTTCAAAGGAAATGGCTATATTAACACACAAATTGAACTAATAACCTTGTATTAAACTAAATTAATCCTACTTGAGCAGATGTTAACATGGAACAACAACAAATTATACTTAGCACAAATTATAGAAAAACTTGGTGCAAAATCTTACTAGATGCCCAAGCTTAGAAGGCAACTGAGAATCAATAACCAAGGAACCACTTAAGTGTCTCCCATGAGACTCTAACCCAATTCCAACTTCATTGCTGCTATTGTTTCTTCATCTTCTTCTCTTCTTCATTTTTTTTTTATTTTCAATCTATTTATTTCTATTTTTGAGATTATTGAATGAGACTGTTATAAACTGAGGAACCCAATTCCATTGAGTTAAACACCCTCAATGAAGCTTAATAGAACAGTGAACATAAACTTCTAACAACGTTTAAATGAAAATGAAGAGTTGAGCATTTTCAAGCAAAAATAAGGATTGAACAAAGAAAACTGGAATTTCACTGAAATAAACCTTTTTAATACACTGATAGTACTCAGAATACAACCTTGAAACTAAATTTAATACTTAGAAACTAAAAAGACATTAAATCGACAGTAAAAATTAACACTAAAACTATTCTAAGACTACTACTAACTAACTCTTCTCCCTTTCTTTTTTTCTTCACTTTATAGACTCCTTTAGGGTTCCTGGTGCTTTCCCACTTTCATTTGAGTCCATTGGATGAGTTATAATTGATCTTGGCCGTTGCTTCCATTTTGGCGGGAAAAACTTATAAGCCAATTGGGGTGGTTTGGTGGGGTGTAGGTGAAAGAATTAATGGTGGGTGTACTGGGGGAACAAGGAGGAGTGGTTTGGAGGCTATGGAGGTGAGGTTGAGGGAGACAAAGCTCCCTGGTTTTAAGGTGTTAATGGAGGTTAGGGGTGATGAAGGTTTGACTGGGTCAAACCAGTTTAAACAAAACGGGGGGGGGTGTGGATTGTTTTTGTTATTTTGTTTTTGTGGGCTGGGGTAAAATTTGGGCCCAAGGGATAAGGGTAATGATTGGGGTTTTATTTGGGTTGTATTGTAATAAAGGGGTTTATTTGGTTTAGTAAATGTAACCATAAGACCAAAATGTAAAGTACAAAAGATGAAGGGCTGAGGTTTGCCCATTTTCCAAAATTGTTACAGGACAAAAATTGTGGTGCCAAGCTGAATAAACCCAGGCCATAATGGACTTTTTCCATTTTAAAAACACGCGTGGCCAAATAGTGAAGCAAGTTTTAGAAACTTCCAAGGGACCAAAATTGGTAAATCCTCAAAAACTTTTCCAATTTTTCACGCAAAGGAACAAAATAAGACATATTTATGGGATCAAAAGGGACCTTGGGTAATTGAATTTCCATAATTTTGAATGATCAGGGACTGAGTTTTGACAAATTTTAAATGAAAAGTTTCAGGACTGATTTTGACAATTTTGGCACTTTTGCTTGTTTTTCG
>LBNU01017472.1:87893-101862 GCA_014162995.1 Artemisia annua
TATATAGTTTTCTAATTTTCATTCATTAGGTGTGGAACTTTGTGGAGAACTTTTAGCACCAAACCCTAGACGATTTTTCTGTACTTTTTAGGGTTTCCAACCCTTTGAACCCTCATGCTTAATTAAAGATAAGTCTTCACTTTAATTCAATCAATATGTCTATGTGTTGGTTGATTATCTCATTTGCTTATCTTTCTATTAACATGTGTAGCTAAATTCTCTAGTGTTTGCTCAGATCTAATGAAACCTAACTATTAATTATTGGTTAATTGGTGTGTATTGTTGTTTGTTGGGATGATTGTTCCATCAATGTTAGGCTCAAGAAAACTGGCCAACCTCCTTTATGGTAACGTGCTTGAACGTCTTGGGAAACATGTAGCCAAGGCATACTAGGCTATTAAGGTAGTATTTAACGCATGAGCCACTGTTTACAATCCCTATGGTTGTGTCGTGCATGGCATAGGAGGAGATAAGAGCTAATAGAATTGGAGAGATATGTATGCCACTCCATGAGTTATTAGGAATACACCCTTCATCCACACAAGTAACATACATATCAATTAACCGGTAAAAGATAGTTAGGGAGTAATGAAGTCTAAGTAAACACGATTTTCTTCATATTGTTTACACAACCAAATAGCTTAGATATTTTATTTTTCATTTGCAATAGTAGTTATCTTGGGTTAGTTGACTAGCAACTAATTCCGCCCACTCCTTATAAACCGAGATTTTACTTGCTTTCATAAAAAATATAAAAAATACAATAAAGAATCTTCCTTCCCTGTGAGAGAACGATCAATCCCCCGTACTTGCCACTATTCTATACTACTACGGTCAGGTACACTGCCTGGTGGGGTTGTAAGCCTCTTGAGATCCCTCGAGAGGTAAAACCTGTTGTAAGGTCCCAAAACCACGCATCAAGTTTTTGGTGCCGCTGCCGGGGAATAGTTATTGTTTAGGTAGAAATTTTTTTTTATTATGTCTACTCACTAGAATCCTTTCTAGCGAGATTTTTGTTTTCTTTTTCTAGGTTTTCTTTAGTCTATCTATTTTCTTTGTGCTTTTGTTCTTCATAACTTGCCCATTAATTATTCTGTTGGCAATTATGGAAAACACGAATCCATCCCTTACACCAGACGAAGTGGCTTGGTTACGTAGCCAAATTGAGGAAGAGATAAGTGACCTTAGGGAACTCAATAGTATAATTGATATAGAGCTTGACTATGCCCTTAACGACTTAGCAACCGCCATGTACTTAGATAATTACTTAGAAGATAATAATCTTACGGTTGATGAGTTGGTTGAGAAACTCTATGAAGAGGAGATAGATCCTAGGTTGGATGATCATTACAATCTATACCCCACTAACGAAGAGATTGCCTACTATAACAACCTAGTTGATAACCCTAGACCACCCTTTGTTTGAATCGACCCAACAATTAAGAGGGGTGATCCTGGGAATGTGAAGATACCATGTGTGATTGGGAACCAATATATTGAGCATGCTTACATTGACTGTGAATCCCCAATCAACGCAATGTCCTCAAGCCTTTATAGCCACATTATGAACAAACCTCTTGAACCTAGGAAAGACCCAAAGTATCCCGGTGGAGTTTGTAACTTCGTTGGAGGGTTAAGGGTATTCATGTCCTTATCGGAAATTTCACCTTTGTCACCGATTTCATGGTCCTTGAAGATTTAGCAAGTGTTATTGACAACCGCTTATCTCACGTTGTGTTAGGAAACCATTTGTTAAAGTGTCTAATTTGAAGTATAATCGTTTAGAAGGAACGGTTCAGTTTTCTAATAATACCTTAGTTTAGGAGAGTCGAATACCTTTAGAATTAGTATATTAGAAATCTCACTCTTAGTGATCGACACCCTACTTACCAACTAGGCTACATTGATCGGGTACACTGCCCGTTAGTGTTGTTATAGGTTAAGTCGGCAAAATATAAATATTAAAACTTGATAAGGAATAATCACCTACAACGACACGCATCACCCACTAACGAAGAGATTGCCTACTATAACAACCTAGTTGATAACCCTAGACCACCCTTTGTTTGAATCCACCCAACAATTAAGAGGGGTGATCCTGGGAATGTGAAGATACCATGTGTGATTGGGAACCAATATATTGAGCATGCTTACATTGATTATGAATCCCCAATCAACGCAATGTCCTCAAGCCTTTATAGCCACATCATGAACAAACCTCTTGAACCTAGGAAAGACCCAAAGTATCCCGGTGGAGTTTGTAACTTCGTTGGAAGGGTTAAGGGTATTCATGTCCTTATCGGAAATTTCACCTTTTTCACCGATTTCATGATCCTTGAAGATTTAGCAAGTGTTATTGACAGCCGCTTATCTCACGTTGTGTTAGGAAACCATTTGTTGAAGTGTCTAATTTGAAGTATAATCGTTTAGAAGGCACGATTCAGTTTTCTAATAACATTGATAGAATCACTTATAGGATGCCCTATAAAGCAAAAGAATTCCGGTTTGTGCCTCGGTTAGACAAAGATTACATTGGTGCAGTTGAGGACATCAATGATGAGGATAAGGAGAAAGGCATGAACTATGTTTGGGATAAGAGAATCCTTTATTATAAAAATTGCTTGAGCCTAGGACCTAAATATAAAGTTGACATGGAGATTGTTAGGAGGATTACAGAGGCAATGGAGAGGCGAAACGGTAAAACGTAGAACCCGTGACTTTGAGTCTAGCTACAAGACTCGTAAATAAAGAAAAGCGCTTCTTGGGAGGCAACCCATGCTTTGTGTGTTTTTGTTTGTTTATTTGATTTTATTTGTTTCCGTATGTAAGTTATATTTCTTGTTATTGATTCATGCTTCAAACTAAATTGTGAAAATGCTTTATTTTGTTTTTAACTTCGTCTTAACTACATATAAAGGTATTTTGCAAAAGCTAAGTGTAAGGGAAATCTAAATCGGTTTATAAAGAACGGATGAACATGAATCATAACAATGTAATTAACATACATATTAGTAGTTGTTTGAGTCAAATGCTTGTATCGAGTCATAATGAATTTTTGTAGGAATTCCAAGAAGTAAGATTTAGTTTTTCCAGAATTTTTCCGGAAACTTAACATGAGAATTCTGTCAGAACTTTCTGACGGCGTCGGGCCTAACACCTGATGGCGTCAGGTTAAAATTTTCTGCCATTTTTGAAAGTTTTGTATTTCTTCCGGAAACCACAAAAAGTTTTGTCAATTCTTTAACTTATAATCTCCAGGAATTCTGCAAAATATTCATTCCACAAGCATTATATCCCATTATGTAGATTTTACCGCCGATTTTACACGAGGTTGGCCTTTATCTTTTTCAGGTTAACAGGTTATTTTGGACTAGAAGACGATTTATATTTTGGAATGGAAGCTTTGAACGTTCGTCTCTTGGAAGAAGATCTAAGCATGTTACCTCATTATCCACATCAAACGATTCAGGAGAGTATTTGATTTCATTCTTTCATTTTACTTACTTTTACGTCTTCTATTTGAACATTGGGGACAATGTTCGGTTTAAGTGTAAGGGGGGTAAATGAAGGCACCGTTGAGAATACACTTACGCTTGATGTTTTGCTTTGTTTGATAGTAAATTTGTAATAAAACCAAGAGAAATATTTGTTAGGGCAATTTTAGCGCCAATTTAAAATTTTTTACAACATTTAGAAGTGAAACCTTGATCTTAATGAGCGTCTCATGGATAGGAAATTGTATGACTAGCACAAAACCGTACCACTAAAAAATTTTCCACCCCAAATATGTGAGGTTCGCCCCTAGAATTGGTAGGAAAAGCATCCATCTTTGGTGCTATGATGTGAGTACCGGTAGTATTTAGATTCTAGAACTTGCGTTAGGACCATCTCAAATCCACAAGTGAGACTACATTCGTGTAGTTAAGATTTACTACATGATAAGAGGCATTAGGATTAACCAATTGTTTTACACCCGTATATTTGTTATAATTACGTTGGCTACATTGGTCAAGTAATTCTCCCACACCCTTTGCGTTGTATCCATTTTTGGTACACGATACCCCTAGTACACCCCTCCGAGCCTATCCTTTCATTTCGATCTTTGAGCATCTTACTCAAAGTGAGAATTTGTTTACACCCCACTAAATGTACACCCAAATCGCCTTAGCCTACCTTGTATGCACTCACCTTTAGTGCATTATTGTGAAAACATTTGTTAAACCCTTAGTTAATTATCCGGTCAATTACATGGTTGCTAAGTTAAGTCATATCCTTGTACATATTGTTTTGGGACGATTGGGACTCATGGGTAAAGTACTAGTGTAATGGAGTAATGGGGAAGAGCAACATTATTACCCCCATACGTGCTAAATATTTTAAAGGTACTCCAAGTTTTTCGATTATCTTAATTCGAGTCATTAGAATAGTAATTGTAAAGTTATGTAAAGATTCAAGTGTAAGGGGAATGCAACTCCCCTATGATGTATTATTTTGGATGATAGGGCAAGAGTGTAAGAAAAAAAATCAAAAAATCAAGAAAAATACAAAAAAAAAATATGAAAAAGAGAAGTAGAAAAAACATACGGACTACCATCCCGTTTCCTTTTATGTTTCTTTTTAGTTTTTGTTATTTCATTTTTTAGACTAAGATTGAGTCGAGTCTTGACTTAAGCAACGATGTATAGTGCATGTATTTGATCATGATAATTAGCTTGTCACCACTAAAATACCCTTTATTCCAACCAAACCGTGTTTATCATATCCCTACACCTTACGTTACACCCTTTGTAAAGCCCTCTTTAATAGTTTATCTTAGGTGCTTACGCCTAGTGGAGGAGTAATTGATCCTTTCCCAAGCCTATGGTAATCTATTTGCTATGACAGGTAGTGAGTGTTATTTTCCGTTCCCATTTATGAGATATAATTTTATGACATCTGAGAGATGAGAGAATCCAAATACTATTTGTGAGGTGCTAGTGTATGATTTCCGTGCTTGTTATGATTAGGGTCGGATAACTATTTGTTGTAATTACTTATATATTCGTGTTAAATGACCCCTAACTCATATTTTGATTGGAATAAAAGCTCATTTGCTTGAGGACAAGCAAATCTCAAGTGTAAGGATATTTGATGAGACAAAAAGTGTTACGCTTTTAGGGGGTCATTTAATCCCTAATTCGTATAAATGTGATCAAATATTGCCCTAAATCGTTCCTTTTGTCATTTTAGGCACTTTTGAGAAGAATTCTGGAAAACATGCATATTCGGACGTTTTTGGAGCATAAAAGTGAAGAAAACGGCAAAGTCTCAAAAGATGGAGAAATTACAACCTAACGGCGTCAGAGTCACAAGGTGACGCCGTCAGCAAGCCTTGGCAAAAGAGTGGAAACCAAATATCAAACGACGGGCCAGAAAGATTTTGAGAATTAACACCTGACGCCGTCAGGTGTTAGAAGTTGTAGGCCGTCAGGTTATAACCTAAAGAGTGACGGGCCAGAGGAGATTATAAGGTGACGGCGTCAGAAGTGGATCTAGGCCATCCGAGAAACCTAATGGCGGCGAGCTGACGGCGTCAGCCCTTATAACCTGACGTCGTCAGAATGTAAAATCTATATATAGTTTTCTAATTTTCAATCATTAGGTGTGGAACTTTGTGGAGAACTTTTAGCACCAAACCCTAGACGATTTTTCTGTAATTTTTAGGGTTTCCAACCCTTGGAACCCTCATGCTTAATTAAAGATAAGTATTCACTTTAATTCAATCAATATGTCTATGTATTGGTTGATTATCTCATTTGCTTATCTTTCTATTAACATGTGTAGCTAAATTCTCTAGTGTTTGCTCAGATCTAATGAAACCTAACTATTAATTATTGGTTAATTGGTGTGTATTGTTGTTTGTTGGGATGATTGTTCCATCAATGTTAGGCTCAAGAAAACTGGCCAACCTCCTTTATGGTAACGTGCTTGAACGTCTTGGGAAACATGTAGCCAAGGCATACTAGGCTATTAAGGTAGTATTTAACGCACGAGCCACTGTTTACAATCCCTATGGTTGTGTCGTGCATGGCATAGGAGGAGATAAGAGCTCATAGAATTGGAGAGATATGTATGCCACTCCATGAGTTATTAGGAATACACCCTTCATCCACACAAGTAACATACATATCAATTAACCGGTAAAAGATAGTTAGGGAGTAATGAAGTCTAAGTAAACACGATTTTCTTCATATTGTTTTCACAACCAAATAGCTTAGATATTTTATTTTTCATTTGCAATAGTAGTTATCTTGGGTTAGTTGACTAGCAACTAATTCCGCCCACTCCCTATAAACCGAGATTTTACTTGCTTTCATAAAATATATAAAAAATACAAAAAAGAATCTTCCTTCCACCCTTAGGCCTATTAGAGTAGTTTTTCTAACCTAACGAACACTATTCCCTGTGAGAGAACGATCAATCCCCCGTACTTGCCACTATCCTATACTACTACGGTCAGGTACACTGCCTGGTGGGGTTGTAAGCCTCTTGAGATCCCTCGAGAGGTAAAACTTGTTGTAAGGTCACAAAACCACGCATCAAGGATCGTCCATCTCAAAACCATAGAATTGACTTGAGGTTACAAGATTAAGTAACCCGGTTTTGAGCTCAAAACTATCAGCCACGATGGCTGGAACAACAATGGCATCTCCATAACCCTCAATGGGTGCTTGGAGAAGCTCATTCATAGGAAGATCTGCCATGATGACAGAAGTTGTGGAAACAGTACGGATCTCAGATCCTACTGTTGAGGCAGAACGTCTAGGGGAGGGTTAATGTGAGATCATACTTAAAGTTATAAAAGTAAGAACCAATCTAGGCCATTGGATCTTTTTATTTGTGTTAGATGAGATTAAAATTTAATGAGTGTAGGGTTCAAGGGTATTTTGGGAATTCAAATCCAAATGTGGTTAATCTTTTTCAAATTTTCAAGCATTTTTTATACAGAAATCTGGTCCACATTTTTTATTTGATACATCAAGTACACAACTGATACAGCTAGTACACAACTGATACATTAAGTGATAAAATTTGACAATTAATTTGATACGTTAAGTACACAACTTCAAATAACTAATACACCAAGTACACAACTTATCAAAAAGATAAGACACCTTAATATAAAATGATATATTTACAGCAAGTGCACCTTTTGTTTTAGTTGGACTCATTTTTTAAATGTTTTTCGCAAACCATATTTTGATACACAGTTATTACAATAATGATACCTTAAACAATACTTTTTGGTCAACAATTTGTGTCTTTACATTCGTTGGAAGTGAAAAAACTAAAAATTCAACTCATTCATGATTAAAAAAACATATAAACCAATACATGGATTAATAATGAAATTATGCATGATTGCTAACACTGGTCATACACGAAGACACAAAATTGATACAACAATATTTCCATAAAAAATGATACATCGACTGCATAAAACCAATAACCCTTGAAACCCACTTTTAGAAAAGAACGAGAACACTGAAACCCACCTTAAACCATGACTGCAATAAACCTACCATCACTAGAAGCTTAACCCAAGACCACCATGAAATCCACTCTCCGAAAATTGATGTAAAAAAACTAATACACAACAGATCCGTGTAACGCCATAACAGTTCTTCCACTTGTTTCGTCGTCGGTTATAAAACCAATAGTTGAAATAGCGGCGGCGTTAAAAGTAACGACATTGTTCTAATAGTTCTTCCACTTACACTTGTCACATCTAACACAAATAAAAAGACAAAGCTTCATATTCACCATGGTTTGCCATTGTTCTAAGGGGACAAGTTTCGGCAACCATGGTTTCTTGAGAGAGACATTGGTTTATAAGACCTTGAATGCAGCCCGAGAGGTGGCTAGAGTACAATAAACACGATAGCAAACCAGAGTGGCGGCAAAATTGTATTAGGGTTAGATGAAAATATTTTGTGGGGAGACGTGTGAGAGAAAAAATAGAATGAGATGGGGCTGGTGAAATGTTTCAAATGAGAAAGAGGAGAGGTATATTCTTGATCCACATCAACCAGGCAAAATAAAACGCTTATTATTTGTGCCAACTTTACTAAAATGCCCTCTAAGCATGTTTATTAATTTTCCTTTTTCTTTTGATGTGTATTAAATGTATTGCCACTTACCCTCCTTCTATTGGTTCTTAAATGGATATTATTTTTACAATTTTAACATTGATCTTATTAGAACTCAAATCTCTGCGTATAAGTGTTATTTAATTTTTGGGTAGTTATTGGAAAAAAAATGTCAAACCATTTTAGTCAGTAAACCATTATGAGGAAACAAGCGTATATGAAAGGTGTTAATCTACTGACAAAGATGTAACGTGACCTGAAAAGGTTGTCTCCGCCTCTGTCACCACAGCCGTAGCGGAACTCATACATAACTTTATCAACCTTTCAGTCATACAGTAGGGGCAGCAAAGACTTCCCGCAGCGACGACAGTTGTGGCTTACAGAAGTCTGTAACAGTGTTTCAGAATAACAAGTTAAATTAAAACGCAGATCTACAAAAAAGATGTACAAATATATGAAAAAAAAAGAAAAGAAAAAAAAAACTTCAAGCCTTAATTACTAGTACAGATCTATTATCTAGCTTAAAAGAATACCTCAGAACTTTGATAAACATCTTTGGTAAACATCTCGGGTTGTTGAAAGGTCCAGTGGTTATGAGGATTGCTGGTTGACATGTTGACTTGTAGTGATATCCGGTGGTCCTCATGGTGGAAGATGAGAATATTGGTGAGGTGCAGAGTGTTTTTTAGATGGAGGAAGATGAGAATAGATGATGAAAATGATGTTGGAAGATGAATATGTGTTAAAGGAAGGTGAGTTATGAGTTTATTTATAACATGAGCGAGGTTAATTAGGTGAGTGGTTAGTTAATTAAATATGGTATTAATTACTAAAGTGTTCCTTCCCCAAGAAGCTAGTAGTTAAACAAATAATTTAAAAAAAAAAAAAAAAAAGTTGCCCAATACGAGTCGCTCAATAAAGTACAAGTTGACTTATACATTATACCCGACGCATACCTTACAAGTACTATTCAATTTGTGTACTTTAATATAAAATATTTGGACACGTGTCACTTTCATGTTAAGTCGCTCAATTTAGAAGTTGGCCTTATCCAATATGAGAAACGAAAAAAAAAAGTCTAAAAGTGAGTACAAGTACATTTGGCGTGGTCCAGTTTCCGAATTACCCCTTCCCAAAGCACGGTGAACCAGGTGACAAAAAAATAAAGGATGAAAATAAAGTGCAAGCAAC
Source organism: Artemisia annua (assembly GCA_014162995.1). Lineage (NCBI taxonomy): Eukaryota > Viridiplantae > Streptophyta > Magnoliopsida > Asterales > Asteraceae > Artemisia > Artemisia annua. Next base: position 97,214 of record LBNU01017472.1, read on the forward strand.
AAAACCTCTCCTATCAATGATTGAAAAATATCGTTTGGTTGCTGATTCACTTCTACGGGAAAACAAAAAGAAGGTAGAATCTATACCCCTTTCACTCATTCTTGCCACCTTATGCTTAGAAATATGTATATCTGTACCGTATCTTATCACAACTCTTTCATAGATTTCTGTCGCAAAATTTTCTATTTTGTGATATGATACGAAGCATTGAATGGCCATTCTTTGAGAACTTATGATAATATTAGTCAGCATTTGAGCGGTTATTTTCATTCTTTCTGGAAGCTTATAAATGCATGCAAGGAAGTTGAACAATATTTGTTGGTTGTTGGAAGCCCAGAACAGGGTAAGATAATCAATAGCCTAACTACGTAGCAAATTAATGCTGACTGGATATCACTTGGAATCGTGTTATCACTTTCCAAAGTAAACTATTCAATCCTAATGCCTGGGTATCACGAATATCTACTTGGGATAAGACCAAATGTTGTTATTGATTTAGGCACAAATCAATAACCCTTTGTGTTTTAGTGTTTATGTTTTCTGCTGTATCTTTCATGCATTATTTGATTTCCTATTTATAGGAAGATACTCATGGCTAGTCCAATGGAATTATGGGAATTAATCGGCCCATTAACCTCCACATAATTGCCCCCATTAGAGCCAAAGATAGTGGTTACATGACCAATTAAACGTGGTCATAAGTATTGGTATAACTGTCATTTGAATAGGTCAAATCAGTTACATAGCAGTACTTTGACTAGTAGAGCAGTACTTTAACTAGCACATCAGTACTTTGACAAGCACAGCAGTAGTTTGATAAGCACAGCAGTACTTTGACAAGCACAACAGTACTTTGACAAAGTACTGTTGTATATCATCTCTACTAACCACTATTGAGTCAGGGTAATCAGGGACTTGATGGGTGTACACTCCGTACCTCCAAACCCATCTCCAAGTATGATTTGATCCCTCAAGTGCGCTAAATTTTCCAACATTCCCCCCCAAATTTAGTTCACTTCCTTTGCATGAAATTCAAACATAACATATGCATAAACGAAAATATCCTAAGGATTGAATTTCCATCTTAGTACATTACTCGTTCAATTATTCGAGAATCAGGGTGTTCTAAGAATTGAACCCTTCAACCCATTTGAATACATGAAGATAAAATACACATACATTTCCAAACACTTAAACACTCCTGACACTTATAAAAGCCATGTGTCCATATCCAATTCATAAATGTTGTAAAAGCTAAAAGTCCATAGCTTCCTGAAGCGGCAAAACTTCAACATTTACATAGGTGGTTCCTCTTTATTCATGCTCCTGCTTAGCACTTTTTCAAAGAAATTAACCATTGAGAAGTAAAGACTTCATCCTCCTTTTCAGCAGGTTCTGAGCACAACCTTGGGATGCTTGTAAAACATGTGCTCCAGTACACTGAATGTTCAGCTTTCCACATTGAACTCAACTCCCAAGTTTCCTTAGGAGGGAGTTGGGTGTCTTAGCATTCAGTTACTAAGTTGGACTTTAAACCCATCCCTTTAGCAGAATTTAAAACCAAGTATCTAGCCAAACCCTTCGTCAAGTGATCAGCAAAGTTATGTTGAGATCTTACAAACTCTATAGATACCACCCCATTCATGATAAGCTCACGAATCATGCTATGCCTGACACCTAAGTGTCTAGACTTTCCATTGTACATCTTGCTATAAGCCTTTGCCAATGTAGCAGCACTATCACACCGGATAGAAATAGGTGCTATAGGTTTAGGCCATAATTGAATCTCAAGAAGCAAGTTTTTCAACCATTCAGCCTCTTTACCAGCAGCTGCTAAAGCCACAAATTCTGATTCCATTGTTGAACTGGTGATGCAAGTTTGCTTCTTGGATGCCCAAGAAATTGCACCTCCACCAAGTAGGAATACCCAGCCACTGGTAGACGAATTGTCTTCAGTTTTACTGATCCAACTTGCATCAGTGTAACCTTCCAACACTGATGGATAACCAGTATATAAGAGACTATAGTCCATAGTTCTCTTCAAATACTTCAGTACCCTCTGAATTGCTTGCCAGTGATGAGCACTAGGATTACTAGTATACCTGCTCAGTTTACCCATTGCAAAAGCAATATCAGGTCTTGTACAAGTCATGGCATACATCAGGCAGCCAATTACCCTAGAATACTCAAGTTGAGATACAGATTTGCCAGTGTTTGGCATTAGCTTCTCAGTTGTATCCATAGGTGTACTCATTGGAGTACAATCAAAGTAATTGAATTTCCTCAACACCTTCTCAATATAATGAGATTGAGAGATAGAAATTCCTTTACTTTCATGTTTGATCCTTATACCAAGGATAACATCTGCCTCCCCCATGTCTTTCATGGAGAACCTTGATGACAAAAATTCTTTTGTCAGGTCAACTTGATTTTGGTCAGTTCCAAAGATCAACATGTCATCAACATATAGGCAAATGATGACTCCTTTACTAGATTCTTCAAATTTACTATATACACATTTGTCAGCTTGGTTAAGAACATAACCACTAGACAAAACCACTTCATCAAAATTTTGATGCCATTGCTTAGGTGCCTGTTTCAGTCCATATAAAGACTTAATCAGTTTGCACACCTTGTTTTCATTGCCAGGCATGATGAAGCCGTGAGGTTGGTTCATGTAAACCTCCTCATCCAATTTACCATTCAAGAAAGCAATCAGCAATCTTATGGTACTGATACGTGCCATAGGAGCATAAGTATCAAAATAGTCTATTCCTGACTTTTGTTTAAAGCCTTGAATAACTAATCTAGCCTTGAACTTTTCAATAGTTCCATCTACCCTCATTTTCCTTTTGAAAATCCATTTACAACCCAAAGGTTTGCAAACTGGTGGTAGATCAGTCAACACCCAAGTGTTATTGCCCATGATGGAATCCATCTCATCATTTATTGCTTCTTTCCAGAAAGCAACATCTTGGGACTTCATTGCTTCTTTAAATGTTTTGGGATCATCCTCAACAATGAAGCAATAGGAGTATTGGTAAGAGACCTCACTCCTTGTACCTTCAATTAAATATAATTGAAACTCAGGTCCAAATGACTTTGGAGTCCTCACCCTATTGCTCTTTCTGAGCTCAGGTACAGGTTGTTGTTCCACAACCTCATCAGGAACCTCATCAGAGGTTTTTGAAACACCAATGTCATCAGTTCCATTTGAAATCCTATGACTTGGTCTAGGGACTGATGAGAATCTATTCTCATCAAAGAGTGCATCCCTTGATTCAATTNTTTCTGAGCTCAGGTACAGGTTGTTGTTCCACAACCTCATCAGGAACCTCATCAGAGGTTTTTGAAACACCAATGTCATCAGTTCCATTTGAAATCCTATGACTTGGTCTAGGGACTGATGAGAATCTATTCTCATCAAAGAGTGCATCCCTTGATTCAATTATTGAATTAATTGAAACAAATTCATTAGGTTCAATGACAAAGAACCTATAAGCCTTGGAATGCTCAGCATATCCAACAAAGATGCATTCAATGCCTCTTTCACCCAAAGTTTTCAACTTAGGATCAGGGAGTCTTACAACAGCCCTACAACCCCATACCCTGAGGTAATTCAGGTTGGGTTTCTTTTTAGTCCAGAGTTCATAAGGGGTAACCTTGTTCCTTTTATTGGGAACCCTATTTAGTAAATAGCAAGCTGTTAACATAGCTTCACCCCAGAACCCTTGACTCAGTCCTGAATAGGACAACATGGAGTTAACCATCTCTTTCAGCACCTTGTTTTTCCTTTCAGAAATACCATTTTGCTAAGGAGTATAGGGGGCAGTCGTTTCATGGATTATACCAACAGACTGAAAATACAAAGGATTCATGTATTCACCTCCCCTATCAATCCTGAATCTTTTGATCAAGGACCCAAGTTGCAATTCAACTTTGTTTTAAATACTTTGAATTTATCTAATGCTTCATCTTTGGTATGTAACAAATAGACACAACAAAACCTAGAAGCATCATCAATAAATGTCACAAAGTACTTCTTGTTCCCCAAAGAGGGAGTGGCATGCAAATCACACAGGTCACTGTGTATAAGCTCCAAGAGCTCAGTCTCACGTTTTACACCCTGAAAAGGTTTCTTAGTGATTTTGATCAACATGCAAGTTTTACACTTTTCATTGTCCATGTCAAATGTTGGGATTAACCCATCCTTAGACATATCTTGCATCCTTTTATAATGTACATGGCCAAGTCTTGCATGCCAAAGGGTAGAGTCATTCATTTTAGAGGTTGGCATAAAGGTTGAATTAACAATATTAAGCATGAACATTTGATTACACAAATAGCCAAAACCAATAAAAACATCATGTTTAGACAAAATAAACTTATCAAATTCAATAACTTGTTTATATCCATGATTATTCAAAACACTACATGAAACCAAGTTTTTCCTTATATCAGGAACATGAATAACATTAAACAAAGTTACAATCTTTCCAGAACTAAAATTAAGATCTACACAACCACGACCATGCACCAAGGTTGTTGACTCATTTCCCATCTGAAGAATAGATCCATCATTCAGTGACTCATAAGTCTTGAACCAGCATCTATCTTTGCACACATGAATAGTTGCTTCAGAGTCAACC
>LBNU01017472.1:101932-130912 GCA_014162995.1 Artemisia annua
TCAAGTGCACTAAATTTTCCAACAGTATTTGATCTCCCAAAAACTACGATCGATAGGCTGGTCCAATTTCATTAAGGAAACCATGGGTATATTTAAGAAGTTAATTGCAATTAATTATCTGATTGATAATGCTTTCAGTTTTAGATTGATAGTAATCAAGATATTTAACTTGTACAGTTGTACTAACGTGAATTGTATCATATGAAATTCACGCAAATTTGCCTTCAACTGACCAAATGTATGATTTTAAATTGAAAATCTTTAGCTTTTTGCCTGAAGTTGCAAAACAGGTTGGAGGGGTATAAGGCTAAAATGGGTTCGGGTCAACATTGTTTGGATCTATTACAAGCAATTACTAGGTAATGCCCGTTTTGTTTTCCAAATTCCAAATACTTATTACACATATCTGGCATTTGTGGCAGATACATATATCACCAAAGCATTGGTTGAGTATATGTACCTATGTATATATTTGCACCCACACTTATAATTCCCTACATTCCACAACACACCATTCACCATATTCAGATCCCCTGCACAACTCACTTCTTATGCTATCGCCAATTTGTATGTGACACCTTTCTAATGCCACTACCATAGATGTCGACCCAACAACAAAGCAATCGACACCTTTACTCTTTTTGTATAACATACCAGTAAGTTCAGTTATACCAGTACACTCAGTTATTATAATTATTGTCAATAAACGAAACAATTGCAGCCAAACATATATACATACCATTCACTGACTCTGTTTCCCGCTTTTGTAGACTAGTGGCTCCCAGTAGTGGCCAAGATCTTATATCCAAAAGTGCAGGCAAATGATAGCCATAAAACCAGAGATTATCGCTCTTGCGGATTTGAGACGGACAGATATCAACAAAGCCATTGAAGTCAAGGTTTATCGCAGATGGACAACCAAAACTATCCCTAACCTCATTCCCTCCCACTTTTGATGCATTCTCCTGGATAAAAAGGTTTGGTAAAAAAAAGTTCTGCCCTAACCGGCATATCTAAAATAGCAGTAACCACCCATTTCTTAATGACAACAAATCACATTTTTTGTATTATAGGTTCTGCCATTGTCAACATTTTCTTTTTTTCCCCTTGAATATACCAAATACTTTTAGTCGAATGATATCACAAAACAATCGCTTATACAAACATGTTTATGTTCATAATAATAACAAAACTAACATTTCACGTATTACAATTTCATCCCGTAAAATTCAGTGTGCTGTGACCTTAGAGCTGTGGCTAATCCTCACAGCTTACTACTCAAATTAGTGGATGCAAGCGTTGAAAGAAATGAGATAAATAGGTGTTTTGATCCACTGGGTCAACCACCAACACACCAACCAGTTTTTACCCATCATCTGGAAACAACCCTTTTAACCCATCCGCTTTAACCCATTCCCTGTATTGACCCATTACCCAATGATAGGGCTTTGTATTTTTTGTCTTTTGATGGTGCTAATAATTAATATTAGTGTCAAAAAAAATTATTTCATGTAAATTTGTTATTGAATCAAGTACCTTTCATTTGTTTATTTCTTACATGTAGATCAACAACTGAAGAAGTTCAAAGGTGGACGTCCATGATTTGACTTGGTATGCTATTTTTAATTGTTTGATTTCTAGACTCAATAATGATAATATGGACCACACTAATTATAATAGGCATTTAGGATCAGATTATAACGAAGTGTGTAAATTCTAGACATGCAGCTGTAAAAAGGAAATTTTAATGTGTTAAATATATATAGTATATAATTCTTTATATGTATTCACCTGCACTTTTACTTCACATAGTAGTTCTGAGGACTTTCTATTGATTTTAACCCAATCCCTTTTTGGCCATTAATTCAAACTACCTTGGTGGTAAATAAACTACCCAAACATCTGAAATAATAGTTTCTCTAGAATTGTTGTGTAGATGTGTTCTAAATAGTTTCTTCTTACAGATGTGGTGATCCCAATAACTTGCTCAATATTAATGTGCCTATTCGCGCTACAACACTATGTCACACATCGCGTTGGTTTCTTTTTTCACCAATCGTGTTATATGGTTGATATATGCATCACTGCCATTGGTTTATACAAAAATTTCTATTGGAATCCAAAGCTTTATGAAGCTCTTTCCCCTTATTACATGTTAAAGTGCTTTGAGAGACCCAAAAAAAAGGATGGATGTCTTTGGGAGGAATTTTATTGTGCATAACAGGTAAAAAGTCTAACCCTTTGTACAATTTCATATCAAGTTGATTGTCTATGGTACTGTTTCGTCAAATGAACTAATCTTAATCTATGGAATTAAAAAAAAAGAATGTTTAGAGACATCATCTCGGGTCCAATAATACTTTGGGTAACTCGCCTTCGGTTCTCAGTTTTTTAGTTGATTCTAATAAAGGAAAGGTAAAAGAGAAGAAACTAGCTGACGCACATGTGTTGAGATTGTTACATAACAAACATCTGCAGTGGCGGTTTTCAAATGCTAGAGTGGACAATACCATGAAGGTTCAGCGATCAACTGCTCAGGTAACAATCAATCTTGATTTACAAAATGGCTAATTGCATTGGAAGTTAAGAACTTAAAATAATGTAGTTCCTAAATGTGGGTACAATGGGTCTACTATTCCCAGTTGTGCTTCACTTTACACACAGAAGTCCATTTCGAGAACTTAGAATTGGCACTTTGAAGATTTAGTAGCTCTATAATGTTGGGTCTACTATGTTTATAACAGTATATGGAAGCTTTGTAGTATGTACCATGTTTCTTTTATTGCAGAAACATTCATATTTCTGTATGTGGGAATGGATGCACTCGATTATGAGAAATGGAAAATGAGCACCTTAAGGTATTCGTTGTGTCCATGTAACGTTCATAGTATTTTCCTTTTTCAGATTACTTATATTTATGTAGTTTATTAATAAGTTTTTTGTCGTAGTGTTTAGACTTCGATAGGCATATACGACACTATGATGATGTTGATAATGGTTGGACGAGCTGCTTTTGTGTTTTCCTTTTCTGTATCGCTAATATCAAACATAGAGGTCACCCGGTTTCATCAAAGATCACAGTAAAACAACAGTAATCCCAGGTGTGAATTAAGTTGCTCTTAGATTTATAGGATATCATTCTTGAGTACACCATTCTAAAAGAACCATCATAACAGTAAATCTTTGGAACTTATGATCTAGATTAATACCAATTAATGGCCTGCATGCATACTTTATTACTTTTATATTAGTCTTATGGTGAAGCACATGAATATGTTGAAAGAGCAATGAAGTGTTTGCCAACTGAGCTTGCTGCATTGGTTAGTCTTCTCTATGCCACCAGCGGACAAAATATGTTGTATTCGAATTAGGCAACTGTAGCAATAAGGTGTTTGGATTAGGATACTGCATCAATAGGGAGTGTTTGTATCAGGTTAGAACGGGATGCAAATGCACCGTTTGGACCCGAAACCTAATAACCCGGCATCTTATACGATCCACTCAAGTCTAGCATGCTGTTCACATATCCAAGATAAGGTTTAATTTTGTTGCCTTAAACTACGGATTCAATTGTAACATTCATTGATACACTAGGGACTTTCACTCATTTAAAATAAGAAAAGGGTGAGTTGTAGGTTATTAAATTTTTAAAAGCAAATGTTGTTTTTTATTATTTTAGTGATTTCCTGTGCTTTATATCTGTTATTTTTCTTCTCTTAACCTCAAAATGACAATACATATATTGTGGATCAGGCGATGTAAGATTCCATAAAGAAACACTTGGGGAGCTTTTCAAGACCCTTCAATTTAAAGGCGGTCTTTGCTCCACCAACCATTGGAGTGGTACGCTACTGCAATTGACCAGTTGTTTGATTCCTTTAGCGGGCAAGGTGTTCATGCTCAATTCCCTTCTTACGTTCCCCCACCTCCAGTATTGATGCCTTTACCTGGTGCTAGGTGAGCTTACTTATTTACACAACAATAAGTAATAAGTATATATATATATATATATATATATATATATATATATATATATACATATATATATATATATACTTAGTAATATATAGGAACTTATAACCTAGAAAACTCATTTGTTGATTTTCTAGAACAAGAAATTGTTCGTCTAACGAACTTTTCTTTTCCGTTTCGGCCTTCTTGAACCTTCATGTTCAAACGATACTCATGTTGATGTAGAGAAATGAGTCGACAAATCTATGGATGAAACAAACTCCCGTCATCTTTTGCGCTCGTCTCCCTCTCACATTCTCGTNAAAAAAAAAAAAAAAAAAAAAAAAAAAAAAAAAAAAAAAAAAAAAAAAAAAAAAAAAAAAAAAAAAAAAAAAAAAAAAAAAAAAAAAAAAAAAACTTATTTACAGGATGCAATTGGGATTTCAACCACAAAGAAAATGGCGACGATTCCAAAACTATTTGATTAGTATATGCTTGATTTTGCTAAGGATTTGGACGCGTTGTTAGATTGGGTATGCCTTCAGTTACCACATGAAGTTGGAAAAGAAGAAATGAACTGTCTCGAGATAAATAAAGATGTACCACTTTCACATTGTCTACGGGTAATTCCTTATGAGCGTTGTGCAGTGTAATGGATAATAAAAGAAGACATGAATAAACCAAAACAGGCTGGTCACACCCACACTAACACGAATAGGTAATAATGTCAAATTCGGATTGTTCACCGGGTAGAGACAGTCAAAGGGTTATCACTCGAGATTCAACCCAAAATTACATGTATAAGAATGGTTGTAACTGCAGGTTCTATGAAGGTATCTTGACATCTTCTGAACAAATAAATGTGTACAACAACTAAACATTGTTTGGGGTCTCCTATTATAGCTAAGGTTAGTAACTTAGTATTATTTATGATTTCTGTTTATGTTATTTAGTGTGGCAGATCACAAAAAATAATCAGTGCACTTAACTTGTGAAAGAGTTCTTCGGTTGACTGAGGTGCCATGGTCATTTTCTTTATTCAAGTACTTGATCTCCTATATTAGTATGTACATGTTTTGACCAGCAATGTGGAGGTTAAGCTGATTCTATGTGGCACAGGGGATTTGGTGATGATATCAAGCTTATACACATCCTATACAAACTAAAGTGAGTATATAAGGAACTGTTATTAAATGCAAAATCTACCAATGCAAGGTCGAATTCGTTTGTGTATATTTGAATTGTGTAAGAACTATACACTATGTTGTTACAAAGAACATATATTTTAATTGTTGTATAAATGTTAACGTTTATTTATTTTCATTGTTAATACATTCAATATAAAAATTGATACGTTTATATCATATTTTTCATAAACCTATTTATAGTGTATATATGAAACCAAAACTATAATCCCGTAGCAATTTAATTGGTTGGCGCAACTTCAGTCGCATACTTTGTTCATTTTATTTGAAAGAACACAGATTCGACAGACAATGCATATAACACTTCCGAACCCAAACACCTGTTTATATCTTATTTTAAGTTAACTTAAAATTTTCAACGATACTCATAGTCATGCCCGCCTTCCTTATATATTATTTTCCATTAACTAATACCTTGCAACGATAATTATAGGGCGGGCCCTGAAACACATGCATAAAAACAACTACGATCGTTTCAAACCATAAACAACCGATTTAACATTCCCTTGCGAAGACGGAAAAAAAACTACATAATACTAAAAATTTCAAAATAACAAAACAAATCTTCTTCTTTTAAAAAAAATAGATAAAAATAAAATGTATGTCAAGCTCACCTTTTCTTAAAAAATTTTAAACGTAAACTAATACCATAACAAAATTAAACAAACTCGACGTCCTCAAAAATAATTTTCCGTTAACTAACACAATAAAAATTACTAAAATATTAAAAATAACAAAACAAATCTTCTTTAAAAAAATAATAAAAACAATAAAAAAAATAAAACACACACACACACAATTAAAATGTACGTCAATCTCCCTTTTCTTAAAATTTTTTTAAACGTAAACTAATATTATAACAAAATTAATAAAATCGATGTCGTTCAAAAATAATTTTACGTTAACTACCACCATAAAAATTATAATTATAAGTCATGGCCGCCCATCGAGCGGGCTTCGACATCTAGTGTGTGTATATATCTCTATACTATATATAACAGGAGGTGTTACACGTATAATGCCACGTCATTGCCATGTAATTCATTATCAGCCATGTAATGTAAAAATTAATTGTACAAGATTCGAACCTATGATCCCTTGGTTCAAGAATAACTGTTTTTACCACCAGATCAATTTAATTTTTGATTTATAACCTGTAAATCTAAATTTATAAATCTACAACTAATTATCCACCATATCTATCCTTTATTAATCTTTTTAGTTAATATCCACCTTTTATTCATTTATCACACAAAACCCTAAACCAATTCCACGATCTGTTTACCAAGCTGCTCCTTTGTGCGTTCACCTTTGTCTCATTCCCATTTGTATGGCATCCTTTTAGCTAAATATCACAGTTGAGGTTTATAAAGATGCTATTAATCGTTTAAAAAAGGCCTGCATACTCATAATACTTATTCAACCAATACCGGTATGTACATAAAGAACTACTGCAATATTATGTTTTTTAAACTTTTTATGCTAAGGTTTATATTTATGTCGCCACATGACTGGATAACTCAGGAACTGACATTAATGGAGACACTTTTGATTCAATCGCATGTGCTGCATCAACCAACCTGTATATGTATCATGCATAAATACAGACAATGGTGGCTTTAGTTTAATGTTTCACATCTTTTATAATATGTTTCTTATATTCGTTGATAATTTAATGCTATTGCTTGCAGGTTAATAGTTTTCTCTAATGATCATGATATTCCCATGAACGGCATGGTAAGTGATTACAAAAATGGTTTGTTAGTGACGTGCTTGGGGATACCAATGATTTATGAAATTGATATTTCTCATGTCCATAACAATGTTTATAAATCTATAAGTTTTCGTCACAATATAGGCCTTAGAGTTACCAGGTAATCATTCAAGAGCCAAAATTTACAAGTAATATGCAACTTTCATCTCATGATATACATGTCATTATATTAATAAAACTGAATAGGGATCCGCTTTTGATTAAGAAGATTGGATCTGCAACTGCACTTAAAGTTAGAGCCACTCGCATACGATTGCTGTAAGTAAATAATAGTCTGTCATATTGTCATTATAAAAATGTGCAATGTTTTTACATTTGTGATTTTCGCTAAACAGGTGTGAAAAACAAATTAATATAATCCCTTTAAGGATTTTTTGATAACCTTTTGATTACCTCATCAATATCCCATGCACAACACCATACATGAAAAACAGTGATTGTTTGTCTCAGCCCGTACGATTTCACGTACCACTCTCTCTACTTAGACACACAACACAATTACATGCTTATATATGATGTATTGTTTCTTTGTGACAATGACAGGTGATGAGCTATGATTCTCATACACATAATTTGATGGTTTGTGGGGTTCCAGTGTGATGGAAAATGGATGTACTCCGTTTCTGAAAACGAAACTATAAATATATGGGATTTAAGGTCAGTCAAAGTTAATGTCATTGCCTTATTGTATGGAACTCGCTCATCTTCTTTCACAACTTATAAATATTGATCTTCTTATTTGATATTGGCGTTAGGGCGCCAGGCGAGAGTATAAAAGTCGTGCTGCTGTTAACACCGCTGTTTTGGATCCAAATCAGGTGCCTATTCCTTAACGTTCACCAGACATAACACCAATTTGGTTGGACGGAGGATCGAGTTGAGTGAAAAAAACATGGAAGTACTTGAGCATATACTCTATAGTTTTAACTAATTCATTTACTCTTTAAAACTAAAATGTTTGTTTGGTTTCAAGGCTTTATTGTACGCACCAAGATATATCACCTGAATATGCAATCACAGTTTTGGTATGTTCATGACTAAATTTAATATCAATTACATATTTGATTCTGAGACTTTGATTTGTACATTCAGGGAATTACAAATACTGTAGGGGGTGGTTCTTGGAATTTTAGGTGTTCCTCTCTCCGGATATCTTCTGGATTCAACTCATTCATGGTACAGTCGTATTGTTAGCATTCGCGAGCAGTAAAGACCAAAGTTTCAAGAAGAGCGTGGCTGCGTTCGAATACGTTCTACTGATCCAGTTAGAGCTGCTATTGTTATAGGTGCTAAACAACAAAGAGTGACAGTGCGTGCATGGCCATTGTACACGAGGTAAGGTGACTGTTCATTTGTGACCTTCTACAGAGAGAATATGAGGAATATAAAGTCAGGGTAAATGCATTAGTAGCATTTGCGTTTGAACCCCCAAACTCTTTTTATTTATTTATTTACAAAAGTGAACCTCCAGCCAACCAAATTGGGTGTGGAGTGGCCTCTAGAGGATAACACAATGACTTTAAAATGCTTGGTCATTTTAAAATGTATGAATTGGATATGTTGATTGGATCGATTGCACCTCAAATTGGCCGTTAATACTGTACTATGGTTTATCTGAACTTTTTATATCAGCAACATGTGGTGTGTGCGGCCAACGAATTTACTTATGTACTTGGTAGAACGAAAGACGAAAAAAGAAGGATACAAAAGCACAATTAGACATGCAGCCGCTCACGAGGTTGATCATGCCAAAATGGCCCCAGAATTGACTTTCGAAGTAAGTTGAAGTTATTTACACGATCAACTTTATTTTCTATTGTTAATATTATAGACTTAATTCTTAAACTCCATTTTTTTCTTATTTCAGCTTATCGAGTATGACTTCCATCTTAAAAAAACTTAAAGAAGTGGTGCTTAGCAATTGCAGGTTTAATTTAACAATGTGTTTGGTAAGGCAGATATTAACATAATTAATTATTCAAAACTACCAAACATAAACTGATTCTTCATTTTTATTTGAGAAAATGTAACTTTACTTTTTCAGGTACTTAAACAAATTCCTGGACTGTTATTAATAATTAATAGGTATATAAATGTGATATTTTTCACTTATGAGACAAAGACAACTTCTTTGTTTGGTGAGAGTGTTACAGCACAGCAAGCTATTATTGTTCATGGATATGAAGCAACGGGTTCTGTTGACACTCAAACGGATGCTGTAATTCAAAAGATCAAAAGAGAGGACTTTAGTTGGTTGTACTATTCTTAGCATTGCTCACCGGATACCACTATCATGGACTGTGATCGGGTTCTTGTCATTGATGCAGGTAGTTTCTTGTCATCATCTTTTGATTGAAAAGTAGGCAGGCCGAGTAGGTTTGTTAATTGGGCGATCAATAAGGATGATCTCAAATAGGCCATGTTTGAAGTTTTAGCAATCATTAAAGTATATCACTTATCTCAGTTAGGTATATATTGTTTTTCATTAGATATTGTAACTTCTTAATGTGTTGTTTTGGTTGAATTAGAATTAGTATAGATCCTGTTGCCAAAATTTTCAGCTTAGAGCATGTCTTGGGTTATATCTTCTAAGAAATATATTATCTGGAAACACTTTCGAGAAAGTAATATATATCGTTGTTAATAGTCGTTAATGGTCCCTGTAAACATTTTTGCAACAACCATTGTAACTGATAGCAAAGGTTTTCTCAATTCCTTCTATACGTTCTGGGAAGCTTTTATTGATTTCTTTTATGTCACAGTGATTGATCTATTTATTAATATAATTATTAGTAAATGGCTAGCTCATAGTATCTTTGATATAATCTTTAGATAATGGTGATATAACAAGGTGAAAGGTCGAATCATATACTTCTGTTATTTTAGATGGCTACAGATTTTATACTCAAAGTTACTGCAGAATTTGATATTACATATGTTCAGGTACATAGATACAGTTATCAAGGGACTTCTGTTCTTTTTTTTCTTCCATTATGATAGTTCAAGACAAAAATATCCGCGTTATAGAGGTGGTTGCCAAGACATCTGCTGCTCTTGTATCTGCTTATCTGTTTTTCAGAAAGTCTTATCACATTTGCTCTAAGCTCCTACTTATGACGGCCATTAGGGTAAGTCCCTTAATATGTCACCACTCAGTGTGAAACTTATTCATTTCGTATTTGGCAATTTGTCATACGTATTAAACATGGATTCTACAACCCCTCAAGTCTTTCCATTCAAAACTGCAATGATCATCGAGCTACATTATCTTTTAAACAGATGAAGTAGGGGAATTTATATAGAAGAGTACCTTTGTTTAGGCACACACAGGTTGCCCATTATATAGAAGAGTACCATTGTTCGTAGGTGACAAGAGGTTGTTTTGTGTGGTATAAAAGAGTGAATGAAGAGTTTTAACCGAAGGATCACTCGTTAAAGTAATTCCCCGGGTCGTAGTCCCAACGAGGGTTGAATTCGATCTTGTCGGTTCGGTTTCGTAAATCTTGTGAAGTGAATGAAGATAAAAGATATATTTTGGTTTTGAATACACTACAAACGAGAATAAATTGCAATCGAAATTGATTAAAACAAGAAAAACGACTCAAAAGAAACAAACAAATAAAGTAAACATTTTAAAATGAAAAAGAGATTTAAGTAAAAACGTTAATAAAAGTTGACACTACTAATTTTAAAAACAAACAAAAACGATTCTACAATTACGAGTGCGAAATAATTATCTAAATCTTAAACGCTAAAAGAAAAGATCACTTAAAAAGAAAATTATATTTTTGGCTTTTTGAAATTAATTTTTTTAAATATTTTTTATATTATTATTTTATTTTTATTTTTTTTTTGAAATGGAAATGATATAAAAACTTAATTAAAAGAAAATAAAAGAAATAAAAGAAATGACAAATTAATAGTGGCTAACTAGCAAATAAAAGACTTGTACGAAAATCTTACTTGGTAAAGTTACTTGATAATAAAAATCCTTACTTGATAAATTTATAAAAATTTCGGCATAGTAACGTTCAGGTATTAAGCAAAAGAGACCTCACTCGATAAATGATGAGGTAACGATTATCATACTTGATAATCTTGGCTAACTCGCCAAATAGAAATAAAACTCGATATAAACAATACTCGATAAAACAAATAAACTAAACTCGATTCAATTTAAAAACTATACTCGATATAAACTAAAAAACATACTCGAACAAAATTCTGTAAATAATACTCGAAAGCATTTAATGATCACTAAAGTCAATGATGTCACTTGCTTTCTTGATATTAAGATACTCGACCAAAGTGAAACATAAACTTGAAAGTGACAGGTTAGCATACTCGATACTATATTATTACATATTCGACAAAACGGAAGCAAAATGAAATACTCGACAAATTTTAAAAGTCATACTCGATAAGATATTATTTATTTATTTTTATTTTTTTTGTTACTCGATAATTTGAACTTCATACTCGAAAGTAAATTGACATACTCGATAACTAAAAATCAATACTCGATAAAGTACGTAACAAATCACTATTTTGATCCAAAATAAAGCCTAAAACTAATGTTTTTCAACCAAATTTATTACTAAACAAACTAGTTTAACCAAAAACAATAAATCCCACCAATAAAAACAAGACTTTAACAATTAAAATGCAAAGATTTTTAGAGAGATAAAGATTTTAGAGCGAGAAAGCTAAAATAAAACTCATACTAAACATTAAATAAAAATTACATTAACTNACAATTACGAGTGCGAAATAATTATCTAAATCTTAAACGCTAAAAGAAAAGATCACTTAAAAAGAAAATTATATTTTTGGCTTTTTGAAATTAATTTTTTTAAATATTTTTTATATTATTATTTTATTTTTATTTTTTTTTTGAAATGGAAATGATATAAAAACTTAATTAAAAGAAAATAAAAGAAATAAAAGAAATGACAAATTAATAGTGGCTAACTAGCAAATAAAAGACTTGTACGAAAATCTTACTTGGTAAAGTTACTTGATAATAAAAATCCTTACTTGATAAATTTATAAAAATTTCGGCATAGTAACGTTCAGGTATTAAGCAAAAGAGACCTCACTCGATAAATGATGAGGTAACGATTATCATACTTGATAATCTTGGCTAACTCGCCAAATAGAAATAAAACTCGATATAAACAATACTCGATAAAACAAATAAACTAAACTCGATTCAATTTAAAAACTATACTCGATATAAACTAAAAAACATACTCGAACAAAATTCTGTAAATAATACTCGAAAGCATTTAATGATCACTAAAGTCAATGATGTCACTTGCTTTCTTGATATTAAGATACTCGACCAAAGTGAAACATAAACTTGAAAGTGACAGGTTAGCATACTCGATACTATATTATTACATATTCGACAAAACGGAAGCAAAATGAAATACTCGACAAATTTTAAAAAGTCATACTCGATAAGATATTATTTATTTATTTTTATTTTTTTGTTACTCGATAATTTGAACTTCATACTCGAAAGTAAATTGGCATACTCGATAATTAAAAATCAATACTCGATAAAGTACGTAACAAATCACTATTTTGATCCAAAATAAAGCCTAAAACTGATGTTTTTCAACCAAATTTATTACTAAACAAACTAGTTTAACCAAAAACAATAAATCCCACCAATAAAAATAAGACTTTAACAACTAAAATGCAAAGATTTTTAGAGAGATAAAGATTTTAGAGCGAGAAAGCTAAAATAAAACTCATACTAAACATTAAATAAAAATTACATTAACTTCTAAAAAACTAACCCTAAGAATAACCAACCTCTCAAATGAGGCTTACATCTCTATATATAAGCTAGGGGCTAGGGCTTCTCTAATCTTTTACACTGTTGCATATTTAGCCCCTAGAACTTTACTAAACATGAAATTCAAGCTTAAAACATTATAAAATGTAACTAATAACTTAATATTAAACGTATACGATCTTGTAACTTGGAGGATTTGAGTTGACTTTTCTCCCAAAGTTCTTCAAAGGACCAAAGTTGACAAATTGCTGAAACTTGGAGGACCATTATTGCAAAGGTCTTTATACTTCAACTAAGAGTCTCTTCTGTTATTCTTTGAATCTCTAAAGATTTGAATTGTCATTTTGGGCTTTTGTTGGATAAATTTCTTCCTCGGCTTCGGCTTTTGACACTTTTCCAAATCTTGTGCTCGTTTTAGGCTTTTTGGTTGATTTCGTTGCTATTTATGCAATATCCGCTCCTGCACGATCACAAACACAAAAACACAATATCTTTGGCAATTATCGTTAGTTTTTGGTCATTTAGGTCCCTAAACTAAGGTCAAAATTATGTGTAAAACAACACATACCAAAATCCCCCAGACTAAGGTATTGCCGTGTCCTCACGCAATGTAATCACGTCACGCTTTTGAGATAAATAATTCCATACCTCTTTTTACTAACTTTGAAAAGTAGCAAAACGTTCAAAAGAGATACGACATCCTTTATTCCCTAAAATGCCCCGTTTATCCAATTTATTACTAATATTAACTATACACTACTATTTTTGTATTTTTCTTTTTTACTTGTGACGGTATGCCGACTTTCATCATTTTGCAATAACGTTTAGGGTCATAGAGTAAGAACACGACTCATAGAGAAGTGACCATACGGATAAAATTCATCGTCCCTGATTTTTCACAAGCCCCCAAACTAAGCGTAAAAATGAGATCACAGCTTATTCACAAGTTAGATGCTAACGCTACTCATGGAAGTTACTTGTGTAATAACCTCTTACTCCCATTTTCCTATTTATGATATCTATTTATTTTATTTTTGTGAGGGAAATGAATTTCTTCATAAACATCTCGTTTTAGTAATTGTTAGTCCGATAAAGATACTAAATTAGGTCGCTAAGTAGTTAGTTTCCTTCTCTCGAGAACCGTTGCTTCGAAAATGAGGTCCACATCAAGGTTTTTATTACATTGATTCTACTACAACTCATATTGACGATTTCTGAACTTTCACATACTCATAGACTTTAGTTGCAGAGTACCTTCACGTGCACATCATGCGCCCGGTCTAGGACCGTCCACATGCACATCACGTGCCAGCAACTTTTGTCTTTAACATTTAAGCACTCATTCTTGAATTTACTAACGTGATCATGGAACTTCACGGGTAGCTCCAAAACCACATACATAACTATTTTAGCTTTAGTACTTTTAGACAACGAACCTTAACGGTTTAAGTCCAAGACCTACCGCCTTTAGAAGCAGGATCCAAGGTCCGATCTCAATCCGAAGCCTTAAAGCACTTTAGCATTACATTGACTTATTACGGGACCTTGATGTGTACCCAATTTTCAAAGCAAGGATTCTTTTAAAAAGATCAAGAACTAGTCATCGGCAAAACCTAATATCTTTAATTATTTTCATAGATATGGGGTGACGTATTTGGTGGGAGTAAAAAGCCACAAGTACTTTCGATGAGCTCTAAAGAGAACCAACTACTCCATGCTTAGCATCTAACTTGTTGAGGCAACATGATCAAGATCTCGTAATGTTTTGATAATGACAAATAAACCTTCGAAACACTTAAAACATCAAANGGGAGCAACGATCTAGGGGGAGCTATGTTCAAGGGGGAGCACGCTCGGGTGCTATGGAACAAGTTAATTTTCCCATTCACATGGAAGTCCCGCCTTTTTGATTCGACAAAAGGGGGAGAAAGAAAGCAAGAGTGAAGGTCAAGCTCAAGAGCAAGCAAAGGACTTCACCAAATTTACAAGGCAAGGTCAAGACGCAAAGCTTCACCAAAGGCGCGCTTGTCTTCGCTACGTTTGTAAGTTGTTGAGGCAACATGATCAAGATCTCGTAATGTTTTGATAATGACAAATAAACCTTCGAAACACTTAAAACATCAAACGGTAGCCTAATTCGCAAAATTCCATGTCTGCTGCTGGCGCGCTGCCGGCGCGCTGACGCGCCGGGGACGCGCCAAGGGACTGTATGGAATTTGGCAAATTTTCAAAGTCGGCCTTCCCCTTACCCGACAAATGTGGATCTTTCAATTCAGGTATGAATATGTTATGTGCTTAATTGAGAACACTCGAAACGAGTTTTGAGATTAGAGAGATCCTATTTTTAAAGCACCCACTTTGGGAAAACGCCAACTCAAGTTTTCTAACACTTGCCTCTGGCCAAGGCCTTTCTAAACTTAGAGAGCTTATATATTTCACGTAACAATACGTGAAAGCATCCATATGCTTATATCCCATACTTACGTCTTCTCTAATCACATAACGGATTTACTCCCTTATTGGTCAAACTAAGTCCAATGTCACTTTGCGTAAATGCATCCTTTCCCACTTGGTTTATGCTTTACATCAAGGCAAAGCACTTGACTTGTTTGCACCAAGGTGTTAGTTGAGAACGTCGAGTCGTGGAAAGTCACGAGATATGAAACTATGGATTCTCGACGTATTGTTACTTGAGTATATAAGTAACTTATGATTTTTCTCAACCTATAATCTTAATTGTCAAATTTCTTTCTTCTTAATGACAATTAGATTATTTACTAATCTTCTCTTTATTTCATTCTTAATATTTTCTTAATTATCCTTTTTCAACAAATTACCACCTACACCAAAACCATTTAAACCAAACCACTTCCTACAAAACCATCAAACCCAATACCATCAAACTCAAAACAATTTAACTCAAAACCATAAAACACAAAACCACTTTTCTCAAACCCTAAACCACTATTACCTCTTCCCCATACACTCTTACATATTCCCTTACATATTCCTTACACACATCACCTTTTGTCCCCTCACACACTCCCACACAAATTCAAATTACACACACTTCCCTCACATACCCTCTTCACACACACTTACACATTCTTACACATATTCTCACATACTCCCACACAAATTCAAATTACATACACTACAATTCAAAATACACACACTACTCACATACCCACTTTACATTCAAATTACACACACTTCTCTCACAAACCTTCTTTACACACACTTACACATTCTACCCCTTACTTTCATACCTTAACCCTTTCTCTCCAAGCAAAGCATATTCCCTTTGGAATATTCCTTTGTAACCCAACCTTGGTTAACTCTTAACCTAACCAACGTGATCACTTAAACCTTCTCAACCCAACCATGGTTAACCTTCTAACTTAACCCTTTCTTACTTAACCATGGTTATCCTATAAACCTTCTAAACCCTTAACTCTAACCTCAATTACACTTTAACCCTTCCCTTGTGGAATATACCATGGCATATTCTCTTCTCACTTATGCCATGTGAGGAATTACATTTACACCCCTTCCAAATTACCCTATCTACACTTCTCACCTTTGGTAATTTGTTTTCTCTTTATCTACTTCACAAAATGTTTTTCAAATTGGCTATTTGAGTTGGTAAACCTTAGATTGATTAATGTTAAGGTTTAGTGTGAAGTACATTTNCCATGGTTATCCTATAAACCTTCTAAACCCTTAACTCTAACCTCAATTACACTTTAACCCTTCCCTTGTGGAATATACCATGGCATATTCTCTTCTCACTTATGCCATGTGAGGAATTACATTTACACCCCTTCCAAATTACCCTATCTACACTTCTCACCTTTGGTAATTTGTTTTCTCTTTATCTACTTCACAAAATGTTTTTCAAATTGGCTATTTGAGTTGGTAAACCTTAGATTGATTAATGTTAAGGTTTAGTGTGAAGTACATTTGGGGGTTTAGCAAGGTTAGGTATTTAAAAGACCAACACCCAAGTTTTGAGAAAAATGTTACAGAAGTTCTGGCGCGTCACCCATGCGTTGACGCGTGGGCAACACGCCGGCCTCGGTAAATTTTTCCCAAGTTGGGTCTTGGCCTATAAATACCCAACCTTGCCTCTTGTATTCCTCACCCCTTGCCATTCTACTTTCCCTCTAGATTCTTTCTCTCTAAACACTCTCTAATCTCTCTATCTCTAATCTTGTGTTCTTAATTACCATTCTAACATCTTTGATAGAACACATCTCCTTGCACGGGAAGAATCACAAGAACTTAATCCACTCTTGTGATTGTGTCTAGGGTCTTCTTCTACCCTTCCTATTACAATCGAGTCTCTAAGTTAGGTTAGGACTTGGTTAAACAAACAATCTTTTATTCATTCAGTTGTTTGTAAGGGAAGTCTTGTGTCTTTGTGACCAAGCCTAGATCATTGGGGATCTAGTTGGGGTTTGATACTTCCGGGTGGAAGTTTGGTAGTAGTCTTTGTGACACTTAAGTAAAGTCAAATCGTGAGATTCTTTTTGGTGGTTTCCGAGGGCGGAATACCGTTGGTGAGTAACTCCTTCTTTGTGAGCATCGATATTAGGGAATATCGGTGGAGTGAATTGTAACGGTTTGTAATCCACCAAAAGGATGATACTAGTGAATAGTATCAGAGTCGCGGATTCGCAACTGGACGTATGGATGGTATAAACCCCCCATCCCGAACCAGTATATATCGTGGTGTCTTTTACTCACTTTATATACTTTGGATTGTGTTTGTGATAGTGGTTGTTCTTGTCTAGACCACTTGGTGTTCTTCTTGGCTTAAAGTTTTTAAACATCTAAAAAGCTGAAGAAATCGTATTCACCCCCCTCTACGGTTCTACATNGGTAAAGTTGAGTATAGATCCATGGCTCAAGAGAACTAAGCGGAGGGGTGTTCTATGCAAAGACCACCTTTGCTAGAAACCGATGGGTTTTGTTTTTGGAAAACCCAGTTTGAGACCTATGTTAGGTCCAAAGATCTTGATTTGTGGGAAATCATTCAAAATGGCAATTTTGTGTTCATGGTGGAAGACCCCGAAACAAAGTTGTTAGTTGAGAAACCACTCTCCGATCTAAAGGATGATGAAAGAAGAAAGCTTGTCAAGAATAATGAAGCCAAGATGTTAATTTGCAACGCTCTACCTCGAAAGGAGTTCGAGAGAGTCCACGTGTGTAAAACCGCCAAGGAAATTTGGTGATCCCTCGTCATCACTCATCAAGGAAACTCTCAAGTTAAAGATTTCAAGATCGATCTACTTATACAACAATATGAGAAGTTTACGATCTCGGATGAAGAAACTATTGATAATCGTTACTCAATGTTTAATGCTATTACCACTAGTCTCACAGCTCTAGATCCTAGCTTCTATAACAAAAATCATGTTAGGAAGTTTTTTCGAGCACTTCCAGTGAAGTGGAGACCTAAGGTGACGGCAATCGAGGAGGCTAAGAATTTGGCGGAATTACCTCTTGATGAGCTCATTGGGAATCTCAAGGTCTATGAAATGATACTTGAAAATGACAAGGCGAGCACCAAAGAGAAAAAGGAGAAAGTGAAGTCTTTAGCTCTTAAAGCTAAAGTCACTAGTAACCAACCTAGTGATAAAAGTGATGGCCAAGATGGTAGTGGTGAAGAAGATGAGGCGGATGACGAAGAATACAACCTTATGGCAAGAAACTTTCGAAAGTTCTTTAGAAAAGGTGGTAACTTCGGAAGAAGCAATAGGTTTGCTAATCGGGGCAATGGAGGAAGAAATAATTTTGGTGGAAGAAACAACTTTGGCGAAAACTCAAGGCGGACTCAAGGATGCTACAGTTGTGGTGAAAAGGGTCACTTCATCAATGAATGTCCTAAGCCAAAAGAAAACAAGGCATTCGTTGGAGGAGCATGGAGTGATAGTGAAGATGATGAGCAACCACCAAAAGAAGCCACTTGTCTCATGGCTCATGAAAAGCTTGAGGTACCACTAAACTCTTCCTCTTTTAATAACCTAGATATTATCAACTTGCAAAAGGAGAATGAGGAACTAGCTAAAAGTAATGAAGACTTTAGAAACACTTTTGAAAATGTCATTAAAGAAAAACGTATTTTTGAACAAGAATGCATTAATACTAATAAAAGAATTCATGAACTTGAAAAAGAAGTAAAGATGCTAAAGCATTACAAGGAGGTAGTTGAACCATGTAAAAGATGTGAGGAACTCACACTTGAGGTTAACTCCTTGAATGACAAAGTATCCAAACTTCAAAAGGATTCTTTAAGTTTTTCTAAATATAAAAAGAGCACTAATGATTTAGAAGAAATAATAAGCCGTCAAAAGGTGTCTCAAGACAAGGGAGGTCTTGGATTTTCAAAACATAGTCAAACCACTCCCGCAAGTCTAACTAAACCAATGGTGTTTGTAAAATCATGTCAAAACATAGATCCACAAACTTCCGGATCTTCATCAAGTAGAGACAAAACAATTACTCCTCAAGTTCCTTCTGTAAACACTCGAGGGAACCAAGCTCCCATCACAAGAAAAGACAAACCAAGACAAAATTTTAAATCCGCTTCTCAAAATGGTCTAGGTTATGCACACCCTCGAGTAAATAATAAACCACTCTTACCTACACCTAATATAAGACCTTTTAACTCATACAACCAAAGATCTTCATTTCGTAATAATCAAAGAAGAAATGTTTATAATCATAATCAAAGGTCATCTCAATACCAACATTATAATAGCTACCAAAGGAGAGACAACTCCTATTCAAACCAAACCTTCTCTAAACCTCAAGGATACAACTACCATAGACCAAGCTATCAAAATCAAAATAGTTTTCAAAACAATCCTTGGTCCGCTTTCTCTAATTTTGGTATTGAAAAACTATGTATCTTGCTTCAAGACCCAAGGATGTTTGACTTGGGAACTTTAAATGCTAACCAAAATGGACCCAAGAAACAATGGGTACCAAAGGCATGAGTTATATCTTTGTTGTAGGTTTGTCTCAAAAGTGATCTACAACCAGATGAGTGGATAGTAGATAGTGGTTGCACTAACCACATGACCGGGAATAGAAGATTGTTCACTTCACACATGGAGTATAACGACAATCAAGTCATTTTTGGAAGCGAACTCAACGGCAAAATTGTCAGCATAGGTAATGTCCTTCATGGCTCCATAGAAATTACCAACGTTGAGCATGTTAGGGGTCTAAACTTTAATTTGATTAGTGTGAGTCAACTTAGTGAAGATGATTTTGTGGTAAAGTTTACTAAAGTAGATTGCTCTATTAGTAAAAATGGTGTCGTATTAGCTAAAGGTGTTAGGAGGAATAACTTGTATACATGCAAGCTAGGTGATAACTCCAAACAACACATACGTCTTGCATCCATGGTGGATAACTCAACGCTTTGGCATAGGAGGTTAGATCAC
The DNA here is from genome assembly GCA_014162995.1 of Artemisia annua. Taxonomy (NCBI): domain Eukaryota; kingdom Viridiplantae; phylum Streptophyta; class Magnoliopsida; order Asterales; family Asteraceae; genus Artemisia; species Artemisia annua. The sequence goes on from LBNU01017472.1 coordinate 122,126, forward strand.
GCCAATATAAGGTTAGTTCAAAACCTAGCTTCCAACGAGCTATTACGGAATTTACCAAAGTTGAGCTTTGAAAGACATTATTGTGATACATGTCTAGGGAGTCAAGGTCAATCAAATAATAAAATTGAAGTGTCAACTAATAGGGTTTTAGAGTTGGTTCACTTGGATTTGTATGGTCCATCTCCAATCCAAAGCTACGGAGGAAACTTCTACACTTTGATAATTGTAGATAATTATTCAAATTATACATGGGTCTTGTTCTTAGAAAATAAAGAAGGAGTCTTAAATAAATTTGACATCTTAAGAAAGAAACTTGAAAACCTACTTGATTGTTCAATCGTTTCAATTAAAACAAATCATAGTAGTGAATTTGATAAGATGCAATTTGGAACTTTTTGTGAACAACATGGAATATCTTATAACTTATCGGGCCCGTTCACTTCTCAATCGCATGAGATTGTTGAAAGAACACATCATAAGTTAAGAAAGATGAGTCGAGCTATGCTTGATGAACAATCCATTCCACAAAAATTTTGGTGTCATGCCCTAGATACCGCGTGCTATATCTTTAATAGAGTCTACATAAGAAAAGTCATTAATAAAACTCCATATGAAATACTTAGGAATAGAAAACCATCCCTAGAGTATTTTAGAGTCTTTGGTTACAAAGTATTCATACTTAACACCAAAGAATACCTCACCAAGTTCGACCCAAAGTCGTATGAAGGTGTTTTCTTAGGATAATCTCAAACAAGTAAAGCATACATAGTGCTTAACAAGGAAACAATGAGGATTGAGGAATCCCTCAACGTAACCTTCGACGAGAGCTTGCCCGAGCCTTCTACATCTCCTCCGGTTGAGGATGATGTGATCAACGAGCACATAGCTCATGATCAAGAAAGGTCGCCGACATTACAAGTTAATGTTTCGGATGACGGCAATCCTAAAGAGATGAGAGAAGCGAGGGGTCATCCGATTGAGCAAGTCATTGGCGACTTGAATAAGAGGACACTTAGATCATAAACAAAACAAAATTAGGATTGGCATGACATTCAAAAACCAAAATTGATTTGGGATAGGTCTAGATGATCATCATCTTAAGAGAACAATCTTTTGTAGTAAAACATATAGTCTTGCAAAGTCATTTAAATATTCTTATAACCTATGTGAGCTTATATGTCTAGGATTCGTGTGAAGGCATGGAAGGAAGCATTAATTGTTTCCAAGAAGAAAGATATGTATCAACTCATCATTCAATCAATGAGTGATAATATCCTAGATCCTACATGCCTATACTATGTGTTAGAATAAGATAACTTAGCACGAATTATCTTGATTCATCTTGATAAATTTGACTATGTTAAGTTCCCAAGATTAGATAAAATGTCAAAAAACAATTCATACTTGTGTTGAAGATCTTGTATCTAATTCTACTTGTTCTCCTTATGAGATAAATACATGTTGCATGTCTAAACTTAATTGTTGTCTCATGCATAACTTTGGTGCATGCATAATTCACTATGAAAAATAGCATCTTAGCTCCAACTCTTCAAAGCTCATCTCTTTCTTTTATTCCTTACACCATCACATGCTTAATGACATGTTGGTACATGATTTAGATGGCTTGACCATCTCTTCAAGCACCTAAGTACTTGAACTCATCATAAACATAAAGAACTAGTTACTTAATTCATACCTACCACCTTTCTTCCCTTCTATATAAATCACATTATCACTTGCATCTACACACACTTCATCTTCTTCCTTCCAAACTTAACTCAAAAAATCTCCACACCAAAAATGAGTAATGTTTCAAACAATGACTACAAGGGTAAATCCATGTTGGTAAATGAAAAACCAAATGATGAATGGGAAAATCCAACATGTATTGACAATGAAGTTCTTAGGAATTATGTTATGAAGTGCCTTTGGAGTGACCCCATTTGGTACAAAACGGGGTACCCTCTCCCTCCGAAGCTTGATGCTTTTAATAACAACCATACACAAAGGTGTAGTTGTTGTATGAAATCCATCAAGATTGAGAATGAGGTCAAGGACCTTCAAGAGGAGTTGAGAGAGTTGCACCTTGCATACAAGAACAACTTCATGATGATGGCAAATGTCGTGAAGAATCTTGCAAAGGATGCGGCTCAAAGGCGGAAGAAGTGAGTTTGCTTGGGCAAACTTAAAACATGGGTGATATAGTAGATCATCATGTGTAGGTCTTATCTTGTGCTAGAATAAAATTTTGCAATCATTTGCTTCCATCTTATGTTTGTAGTAGTTCTTGTTGTATGCTTCTATCATGAAATAAAATTATCTATGTTTTATATGTCTATGTATGCTCATATTTAAAGCATTAATAATTACATGCTCAACAAATGGTTTTTGGAGTCATATTGGACAAATATATAGATATATATATATTGAGAACTAACCCATCTCGAAAGGATCCAAATGGTAACCTAACCCATTTTGGACATCGATATGTGAGGATTTCTTGTTTGTTGCATGTTGTGATGTTTTCATGTAGCTAGGCCACTGCAAAGGTGAGGCTCTTGACCCATGGATCCCCGCCTTGGAACAAGGGGGAGCAAGGATCTAGGGGGAGCTATGTTCAAAGGGGAGCACGCTCGAGTGCTATGGAACAAGCTACTTTACCCATTCACATGGAAGTCCCGCCTTTTTGATTCGACAAAAGGGGGGAAAGAAAGCAAGAGTGAAGGTCAAGCTCAAGAGCAAGCAAAGGACTTCACCAAATTTACAAGGCATGGTCAAGTCGCAAAGCTTCACCAAAGGCGCGCTTGTCTTCGCTACGTTTGTAAGTTTTATTTGCATTCGGATTTTATTTTTCATCATCAAAAAAGGGAGATTGTTGAGGCAACATGATCAAGATCTCCTAATATTTTGATAATGACAAATAAACCTTCGAAACACTTAAAACATCAAACGGTAGCCTAATTCGCAAAATTCCATATTTGCTGCTGGCGCGCTGCCGGCGCGCTGACGCGCCGGGGACGCGCCAGGGGACTGTATGGAATTTGGCGAATTTTCAAAGTCGGCCTTCCCCTTACACGACAAATGTGGATCTTTCAATTCAGGTATGAATATGTTATGTGCTTAATTGAGAACACTCGAAACGAGTTTTGAGATTAGAGAGATCCTATTTTTAAAGCACCCACTTTGGGAAAACGCCAACTCAAGTTTTCTAACACTTGCCTCTGGCCAAGGCCTTTCTAAACTTAGGGAGGTTATATATTTCACGTAACAATACGTGAAAGCATCCATATGCTTATATCCCGTACTTACGTCTTCTCTAATCACGTAACGGGTTTACTCCCTTATTGGTCAAACTAAGTCCAAGGTCACTTTGCGTAAATGCATCCTTTCCCACTTGGGTTATGCTTTACATCAAGGCAAAGCACTTGACTTCTTTGCACCAAGGTGTTAGTTGAGAACGTCGAGTCGTGGAAAGTCACGAGATATGAAACTATGGATTCTCGACGTATTGTTACTTGAGTATATAAGTAATTTATGATTTTTCTCAACCTATAATCTTAATTGTCAAATTTCTTTCTTCTTAATGACAATTAGATTATTTACTAATCTTCTCTTTATTTCATTCTTAATATTTTCTTAATTATCCTTTTTCAACAAATTACCACCTACACCAAAACCATTTAAACCAAATCCACATCCTACAAACCCATTTCCTACAAAACCATCAAACCCAATACCATCAAACTCAAAACCATTTAACTCAAAACCATCAAACACAAAACCACTTTTCTCGAACCCTAAACCACTATTACCTCTTCCCCATACACTAATACATATTCCCTTACATATTCCTTACACACATCACCTTTTGTCCCCTTACACACTCCCACACAAATTCAAATTACACACACTTCCCTCACATACCCTCTTCACACACACTTACACATTCTTACACACTCTTACACATATTCTCACATACTCCCACACAAATTCAAATTACACACACTATAATTCAAAATACACACACTACTCACATACCCACTTTACATTCAAATTACACACACTTCTCTCACAAACCTTCTTGTTGGGAATTTTAGAAGTTCCTGCTGATAGAGATCTGCTGACAGGTTCCTGCTGAAGCTATAGATGGTTTCTGCTGATGACATGGTTCCTGCGGAAGACTTGTTTCTACGGATATAGTGAATCCCTATATTTATTATTAGTTTGTTAGGATATGCATGAGCTATTTTTGGTAGTGATATGCATTGATATTTTATTTATTATTGTATTAGGGTTCCTTGTCTATAAAAGGAACATATGAGTATTGTATTTGGTACGCTTCTCCAAACAGTTCTTACCAAGAGAAAAACACTTTTAGTGTGTGTAACCTAGATCCATAGAGGATCGTTTTATTATTAGAGAAAAACCGTGATTATAACTTTGATTGTGTTCTTATTATTCCGCTGTGCATGATCAATCATTGTTATCCTAGATCGAGCCAAAACGATTTCCCTACAAGTGGCATCAGAGACCAGGGGCTCGTGATATCTTGGGTTGATACAAGGTTTTAATATTAATTGTTGCGAAGAAGAGCAGCAGATTTGGATCGAAAGTAATTGAGATCGTGGGTCAGGGGTTCATGTTATCTGGCACAAGAATTAATTGATCGCTGCAATTAAGTGAAAAATTTGTGGGGTTATTCATGATTTGAGATTTGTCGTGATTTGCAATTAATACTTTTGATCTGGTCATTTTTGCAAGGGGTGCGTTTGGTGTAACATTCCGTTGACAAAATTGATTGGTCAATGATTTAGTAAATCAATTGTGTAGTGTTTGTGGTTACCAGAGATACGAAATTGATATTTAATTGGTCGGTGAGAAGTCAAGGAAGTATAGAAAAGGCTATTATTTATTGCTTTGTTGCTTCTGTTGAAACGTTTTAGTTGACGTTGATTTTTGTGTTGGTCAAAGTTTCAAATATCACAAGCTACGGTTTATTTTGTTGCTGCTGCTACTTTTTCATTGTTTCTGCTGTTCGAAGTTTGTATTGTTGCTGCTCATTATTAAAGTGCCTATTGGTGTGAACTTTCGTTCGAAACTACTACAAAACCAAGCCTCTATCCACACCTTTAATATGGCACAATTTGATAATGAATGTGATGATGCAATATTTCCTTATTTGATGGATTATGAGTACGAAGTCTGGGCTAAGAAGATGGAACACTGGATCACGAATAATGATATGAATATCTAGAAGGTGATTCAAAATGGCAACAGTCCGAAAAGGTGTGGAACAGATCATGATGGAAATATTTTTCATCTACCTCCAACGACTGCAGCTGAACACATTGCTGTCCAAAGGGAATCAAAGGCAAGAACTACCTTGCTTAAATCTATTCCTTTTGATCATGTAGCAGCTTTCAAGTATATGGATGATGCAAGTGCTATATGGGAGGCAATCAAAGCAAGGTATGGAGGAAAGGCTGAATCCAAGCAGATGAGCAAGGAAGCTTGTACTATAGGTTATGCTGAAGAATTTGCTTTCATGGGCATCTCATCTCAGGTACACAATTGTGTTTTTGGTTGTAGTGTGACATATAATGAGCTTAAATAATTGTATGATGAGTTAAAACCTAAATATAATGAGTGTTATAAAGACCTTGGGTCATATAAACATGGTTTAAGGACTTTAGAAAAACAAAAGATTTGGTTTCAGAAGAATCAGCCTATGAGGAGGAAATAAAAGTGTTAAAATAGGACTTAAAATGTGCGCAAGATGAGTTAATCTATACTAAAAAGGTAAAAGCTAATTTAGAATCTGAAAACCAAGTTCTTCAAGAGAAGCTAGATAATGAAATAGCTACACATAAAAAGTGGTTAATCTCAGGTGATAATTTAGCTAATTGTTTATATCGTAGTCAAGCTGTTAACTCTAGTATAGGTTTAGGATTTAAAAAGTATGTTGGCTTAGAAGCTAGGAATGACCTAGGTAAATCAACACCAGCAGGTCTAGCTAACTATGTTAAGGAAGGCACTTTACATGCCGTGCCTGGACCTATTAGAGGGGAACACATGCCGACTGACCTCTCCATCACTATAGACTTTGATGGATCACACCATCTTTATGGCAAAAAGTCAAGTGACTTCCAGACCGTGATTGTAAATCTGCTGACTCTGTCTCTTGTTCTAAAAGTGACAAGTCCTCAGACCTAAAGTCCACTGACTATGCCTCATGTGATTCAAGTGACAAGTCTCATTCACCCAAATCCAAAGTAGCTAACAATGAACCCAAAACAAAACCAGTTCCTTTTTCTGTTAAACACAATTTTGTTACTATTCTGTTTCTAATAAGTTTGTGTGTAATAAACAAAGTTGTGTTAAGAATAAGTCTTTGAAAAAGAAATCTTGTTTTGTGTTTGGTAGTAAGTCTCATCTCATTAAGGACTGTAATTTTCATGAGAAACGAATGGGTGTATGTGCTGACCAAAAGAGAACTCGACCATTGTGGACCAATGTTAATGCTATTCCCCCATATGTTCCACAAGCAACACATGTGAAACCCAGCAGACCCAATATTGCTGGTAAGCTAGTTTCTGCTGGTAGACCTTTTCCAGCCGGTTGGAAAAGACATGTTGCTAGACCATTTTACAGACCTACTAGTACTTATTTTCAGAATGGTTTTTGGCCTAGTTATTATGACCCAATGTATATGGGGTGGGGGACAAGATGGGATACTGGTATTGAGCCCTCAACAGGTTGTTCTTGGAAAAATAAAAGGAAAGGTTCATTCTGGGTACCCAACAACAACAGTCCTTGTCAGGTGCACTGATTGAGGGGAGGCATAAGCCTAAGGAGAGGCTTATTGTTGTATTCTTTGTATTCTAACCATTTTTGCAGCTGTTGGATCCTAATAAGCCTAAGGGGAGGCTTAGTGCTTCTGTTGGCACTACATTTTCTTTGGTTCCTGCTGCTGATTGATGGTATATTTTATATTTCATATTTCTTTTTCTTTCTTTTATTAAAAAAAATTAGTTAAAAAAAATTAAAAAAAAAATTGTTAAAAAAAAAGTTTTGTTTTATCTTGTTTGCAGGTACTTGTAGTGGTTAATTACCACACATAAGGTTCTTAGCTCACCATGTCTTACTGACACAAGAGTTGGCTAGCACACAAGATTATGGCGTGTGGTAAAGGCTGCGGAAAACCATAAATGATAATCAACTCACCATGATGATGACGCATTCCATCAGAGTTGGCTAGTCCAAAAGCAAATGGTTTTTGGTAAAGATACATCAATTCCGTTGATAGCTGTAATGGTTTGCTCAAAACCATAGGGTACTCAACCACCCATGCTTCATTGCTGAGAGTTGATATGGTCATCAATTCACCATGGTTGCTGCCCTATTGGGTAACCAAAGGATTGGCTAGTCCTGAGCAAACGGCTACAGGTAAAGACATCTCAAATCCGTTTATGGCTGTGATGATTTGCCAAAAATCATTAGGGTATTTCAACACACCCATGATTCACGTTCTGAGTGTTGGACTGGTAACTAGTTCACCAGGGTGATGTCATGATTCCACCAAAGAACTAGCTAGCCCAAGAGTGAGTAGCTACTTGGTAAAGGCTCCTCAAATCTACTCATTTTGCTGCTGGTTCTGGTTGTTGCTGATAGGTTCAAGCTGCTTCTAGGATCTTGGTCTTCACAGATGGTTACTGGTTGCTATTGACATAGAGTCTTTGTTGCTGCTGGTTACTTATTGCTGCAAGTGTTCAAATCAATCCTCATGCTTTGGAAGTTACTCATCTAACTAGAATCTTGAACTTAACCAAGTCAAATTCAAGATTAGGGGAGGATTGTTGGGAATTTTAGAAGTTCCTGCTGATATAGATCTGCTGACAGGTTCCTGCTGAAGCTATAGATGGTTTCTGCTGATGACATGGTTCCTGTGGAAGACTTGTTTCTACGAATATAGTGAATCCATATATTTATTATTAGTTTGTTAGGATATGCATGAGCTATTTTAGGTAGTGATATGCATTGATCTTTTATTTATTATTGTATTAGGGTTCCTTGTCTATAAAAAGAACATATAAGTATTGTATTTGGTACGCTTCTCCAAACAGTTCTTACCAAGAGAAAAACACTTTTAGTGTGTGTAACCTAGATCCATAGAGGATCGTTTTATTATTAGAGAAAAACCTTTATTATAACTTTGATTGTGTTCTTATTATTCCGCTGTGCATGATCAATCATTGTTATCCTAGATCGAGCCAAAACGATTTCCCTACAAGTGGTATCAGAGCTAAAAGGATTTCCCTACACTTCTTTACACACACTTACGCATTCTACCCCTTAATTTCATACCTTAACCCTTTCTCTCCAAGCAAAGCATATTCCCTTTGGAATATTCCTTTGTAACCCAACCTTGGTTAACTCTTAACCTAACCAACATGATCACTTAAACCTTCTCAACCCAACCATGGTTAACCTTCTAACTTAACCCTTTCTTACTTAACCATGGTTATCCTCTAAACCATCTAAACCCTTAACTCTAACCTCAATTACACTTTAACCCTTCCCTTGTGGAATATACCATGGCATATTCTCTTCTCACTTATGCCATGTGAGGAATTACATTTACACCCCTTCCAAATTACCCTATCTACACTTCTCACCTTTGGTAATTTGTTTTCTCTTTATCTACTTCACAAAATGTTTTTCAATTTGGCTATTTGAGTTGGTAAACCTTAGATTGATTAATGTTAAGGTTTAGTGTGAAGTACAATT
>LBNU01017472.1:138188-150883 GCA_014162995.1 Artemisia annua
ATCAAGAGTCAATTTCACCAAAGGATGGATTTCACCACCATCGAGTATGCCTGGTTCAAACACTTTGTCTTCACAAGAAAACTCAGCAGGGTACTCGATGGAAGACTCAACAGAGAAAAGGAAATCATCCTCGAAGGAAAAAGGAGATAAGTCGTTAAGTTCAAGAGTAGATTCCTCAATTACGGTTTCCATTTTAAATTCTTTTTCATTATTAAATTTATCTTCAAAAGGTTTGCCATATAAAAGATTTTTCCATTCTGTTTGATCGGCCGTAAAATCAAAAAGATCGTCATCACTCTGGGAATCATTAAGCTCGTAGTAAGAATCAAGTGATGGAGCAAGATACAAAAGATTTTAAATTCGTGTACGATCAACATGAAAGTCAAAGAGATCATCATCATCATCATGCGATGAAATTGGATTGTCGTGAGCGAATTCATCGGCGAACTCCTCGGGATAAGAATCACATTTAGACGGATGATTCAGCAAAAATTCCAATTCTCTTAAATCATATTCAAAATCAAACTTATCGTCCTTATCCCCCGGTGGGATTGGGTCGATGTGAGTTAGTTCATCGGCGAACTCATCAAGAAGATAATTGATTTTAGGAGTGGTAATGCCACTACTTTGCTCTTCTGATTTAGAATCGATAACATGAACGGATTCTGACGGCTTATTTTCTAAATTAATTTCCTTCGGAGGGAGTGAAGGTGGCGACACATATAACAATTTCTCAAGTGAACGGATATCTCCCTCCGGATCAAAGACGGTATCAATTTTCGACAAAATTGGATCATCATTAAAGAAAACCTCGAGCTCTTCCATAGTGAAATCACTTCCCTCGCCGGAAGGGAAGGATGGGAAGAGTCGGAAAGGATTGGTGTAGAAGAAATAGAGGTAGAAGAAGATGAATTATCATTGACAAAAGAAGAGAAAGAATTATTATCGAGAAAAGAAGAGGAAGAAGTGGGATTTCCACTTGAAGTATCATTCGAAAAATCAATAAATTTCTGAGCATATTCATCAACATCTTTGATATCAATAAAATTAACCGAAAATGCATTGGAGGCATCTGTCGAAGTTTGATCAATATTAAAAGTAACGGCCTCATCATTAACAAGAAGGGTGCCTTCTTCAGCAAAAACGTCAATCAAAGCACGACTCGTCCTCAAGAATCCTCTCCCTAGAATGAGAGGAACTCGAGGATCAGCATCAAAATCAACAACGACAAAATCAACCGGGAAATGGAACTTTCCTACCCTCACGATGACATCTTCAGCGATACCTTTTGTACGAGTAATCGAACGCTCCGCGAGTTCGAGAGTCATTCGTGTAGGAGTCAGTTCGGGGAGAGAAAGTCTTTTCCAAATGGAAAGAGGCATAAGATTGATGCTTGCGCCAAGATCAGCCAAGGCTAAGCATTCAATCATTCCCGGGAAATCACAAGGGATAAGAAATTTGTCGGGGTCCCCAAGCTTGTCGGGAAGCTTCTTAAGGATCACCGCCGAGCAATTCTCATTCATCGGCACGTTAGCTAACTCAAACAACTTTTCTTTATTGTTCATTAAGCTTTTAAAAGTTGACGCAAATGTAGGCATATAAAGTAAAGCATCTGCAAAGCTTAAGTTGAAATGAAGCTCTTGAAAAATTTGAAGAAATTTTAACATTTGATGATTATTCTTTTCACGAAGCTTTGGGTTAATCGGATAAGGTAATGAATTTATAAACTTTGGAGCACTTTGGACAACCGGAGGTTGGATGTCTTCGGTACTTCCGTTATTAGTAGGAAGCACCGTATCCTTTGTCGCCTCAGTCTCACGGTCGACTACCTTAGGAGGAGGAGAAGAAGAGGTAGCCGGAGCCGTGGGTCCATCATATGAAACACCACTTCGAGTTGTGATTGCTTTCAAATCACCCCTCGGGTTAGCAATTGTATTACTCGGAAGAGAATTAGACGTCAACGGTTGATTCATTTGAAGAAAACTACTCATCATTTGCTTAAGCTCATTCGTCTGTCGAGTCATAGTTGTGTCGATCTCCATTTTTAGCTCAACCCTCATGTTGTTGATTTGGTTTTGCATAGCTTGTATGTTGACATCCTTTGTTTTCATACAATTTGAAAGCTCGGGAGAGGGTTGAGCTTGTTGTGGTGGAGGGGTTTGATAATTTTGAGATTGGTTGAAATTGTTTCCACGGTTTTGAATGTAACCTTGTGTAGAATACTAGATAACATCACAAACATGAATAATCATGTGGTTTTGGTTCATTCCAAGCAAGAAAGAAAGAAAGAAATTCTAGAGAGAGAAAGTAGAGAGAGAAAGAAGTGAAGCCTTAGAGAGAAAACCAAAAAAAAAAAAAGAAATGAGATTATGAGAAGGCTTACCCTCTCCAAGGATGGAGAGGGGTTTATATACAAGGTGTTTTGCCACATGGGGCGTGCCACTTGGGCTGCGGATCAGGTATACAGTGGGTAAAGACCCGTCCTTCTTCCGCGAACTAATCTACATCTAAACTACTTTTAACTAACTAATATAACAACTACGAGCTAAACAATGCTTAATCATGTCGGGGGTGACCGAATCTTTCTTATGGGTGACCGAATCTTTCTTATCCAAAAATCGTATTCCTAACAATCTCCCCCTAAGAGAGGTCACCCTTGTTGATATCATTGAAGATCTTGATTCTTGATTTCTTGCACTGAGATCTTTGAAGATACTTCTGTAGCTCGTAGTCGTTGAATCTTCACTGATGTACGACTCAAGATGACTTCCTTAATGTATATGATGATCTTTTGACTTTGCTCTTCGTTCTTCATCCATATAATTAGCTTCAAGTCATCTTTGAGTGTATGTGTCTCTTTGTGATGTAGTGATTGTCTTTGTGATGTCATGCTTACACTTTTTCTTGATCATGATCTTCTGCATCAGAGTTGAGGAAGCATAGTCGAAGCCCATTCTTTGATCATGATATCTTGAGTTATGTTGTTGTAGTGTAAGCATGTGATGATGAATCTGCATCTTTTCTGCATTCGGCATCAATCGTCAACTTCTTTTTCTTTGGAGAGGATACGCCTTTCCAACATGCCCATACATCTTTGTTGAGTAGATCTTCATAGATGAATAGTTCTGATGTCTCCTTTTAGATGTTGGTATGAGCATGTAGAACTTTGAGTGATGGTGGTGATCACGGTAAGTATGGTATGTTGAGCTGCATAAAACTTGGTTAGTAATAAACATACCGGCACTTACAAGTTAAGACTTAGAGATTGTCAACAACATAGTGTGAAGACTTTCTCTAATCCTTACCAAGGCCGTTCCTAATCGGATGCCCCCGAAAGGGCTTACACTGACATACCGAAGTACACCAACGATTAGGTGAGTTGCTGGAGATCACCCCACGACTGTAGACCTTTTGGAACACCACCGAACACACTAAGCGTAACCCACAAGTGATTACCGAAGTGACCTGCTGTCAGGGCTGCTTGATGTTGACCCTGGCAGGAGTTTCCACTCAATCGTTGGGAAATACATATGTATATTCCCTCATAAGTGTTCTTGGCAGATTGCTAAGATCTGCGTAGGAATCGAAATATTACACCTGGTGCCCTTAATGTTGAATCACTAGTGTATAAGTATCAGGTGTACCTATGAGATCTTTTGATGCATCTCTTGGCTCTAGACTCGATAAGTGCACATTTGGTTATCCTATTCGGAGACTAGGGAGGGGTCTCTTGTTTCAATATCAACTAGCTCTAAGAGACAAGTCGATAGTTTACAACGGTTCCCCGTGAGAATGAAACAAGCTCTTTTAAGAGAACTTGAGTGGCTGGAAGGTTTAGTGCAATGCGTCACTGGGTCCATGACGTCTTAATCTTCAATACCGATGTTACCTTGGTAACAATCAGTAGCATATGAATTGAACCCGGTGTCTGCCCTAAGGTTGAATAATTGGAGGGCTATTTCTTTTCACCCCTTTCTCATTACATTTCTTTTTAATTCTTCAACCCCTTCAGTGCTTACCAAGACTTCATAACTAGAAATTTGTTGGGTTTTTTCCTTTCCTAGCTCAGTCTTAGTCGGCACTCTTCCCTTTCTCACTTTTCTCCTTTTTTTTCAATCATTCCTAAGGACTTCTAATCCTTCTATTGGATTGTCCCTAGGAAGATCCCTCCGGTTCTGGTGGATCATGGGAACGTATACCTAACCTTACCATCCTTATAACTCCGTGCTTTAAAAGTAAATTGGTCGGTCTTTTGGTATTTTTCCACAATCATCTCATAACCGAATCATTGAAAATTCTCTCAAAGTGTTTATGAATAAGAAACACATTTTGTTGACACTTTGAGAGTTTTATCATTTTTCAAATACTCCCCTCTTAACATGTGCTTATAGGAAGAAAGAAATTTGCACATGTCAGGGTGAGTTGCACTTATTTGAATTGATCGACTCTTAATAGACATACACCCGAGGGACACGTTTACGTTGCTTAGTTAAAGGGATCCATTATCAGCTTTTAGGTGATAACTAGCCCTAATAACTAACTTGATGTTGTTAACATTCCTTGAAAAGGAAGTTAGACCCGTCAAAATGTACATCTAATAAGAGCTTCTTGAAACGGTACTTTTCTACTTGGATAAATCCTTTCGAATACTAACGCTTGTGTTTCGTCAATTCATGAGTCAAAATTTGAGTCATAATCATTTCACGGTTTTTACTTATTGTTGTAAAAACACGCGAAAGACTCTTAGCCACTTGCTCCCCTTCAATATGTGCCCATTGATTGAATCAATCTTGAAAGTCTTTAAAACTTTGGCACATACGGGTGAGCATTCATTAGAGATCATTTATTCATCATTTTTCAATCACTTGCTCCCCCTCAGTATGTGCTTTGATCATAATCCAAAATCTTTAAAATTTTGCACATACGGGAGCGATTCTTTTTAGTCCAAAACATCCTTTATTAATCCAAAACATCACTTTTAAATCAGTTTTTATATTTAAATCACATTCTCTCCCCCGATCATAAAATTTCAAATCTTTTGAGATTTTGTGATCCCAATTGATTTAAATGGTTTTCTAAAAAGCTTTGGAGAGACATGTGATATTATTTTAAACGTTTACTGATTGTGAGACTTTTTTTTAAGTTTCACTGTGGCTGGTGCACAAAGTTTTTAAAGGTGCAGAAATTTTGAGCACATACGCTCCCCCTCAATTAATGACCCGTTTTTCCATTTTAACGTTTAATAGCCGTTAACTTGAGTGGTAACGTATACGAGAAAATTTAAGACCGATGGCCACCTTGTATACCACAAAATCTCTTTTGAAGAATTTTAGAAGAAAGAGATTTTGGGAAAAGAAGACTTCTCTTCTTTTACTAGAAAGGTTGCACTGAAGCGTACAACTTTCCAGATGATCCACACACAGTGAAAACATGAAAACGTGTTTTTACACGGATTTTGAAGACCGGGTTGCTATCTGAAGTAATAGCAAACCATGGTTATGTGAATAAGGATATGTGAAGTGAATCAGTTACTCCTCATTATCTTCCTGAAGACTTTTGAGTGATTCAGGAGTGATACTCTTCATTCCAAGGCGCGGGAGAATGAATTGAAACCGCTCTCTCGGAAGTGCCTTAGTGAAGATATCAGCAAGCTGAAATTCCGTCCTTACAAAGTAGAGTTCCACGATTCCCTTTTTCACTTGTTCTCTGATGAAAAGATGTCGAATGTCGATGTGCTTTGATCTAGAGTGCTGGACGTTGTTGCAGCAAAGAGCAATGGCACTTTTTTTGTCGCAGTACATCGGAACTTTGTTGTAAACAAAACCATAGTCAGATAGTTGAGACCTCATCCAAAGAATTTGAGCACAGCAGGATGACATGGCAATGTATTCAGCCTCTGTTGAGGAGATTGATGTACTCATTTGCTTCTTTGATGACCAGCTAACCAGCTTATCTCTTAGAAATTGCGCACCTCCGGAAGTACGTCGACGAGTATCCTGACAACCCGCATGATCAGCATCAGAATAGGCAGTAAGAGCCATTGCAGTGTCTTTTGGATACCAAAGGCCCATGTGAATAGTTCCTTGAAGATACCTAAAGACTCTTTTGACCGCCTCTAAGTGCTTCTTTGTAGGTCTAGATTGATAACGAGCACACATGCAAACCGCAAATAAGAGATCAGGTCTGCTAGCTGTGAGATACATCAATGATCCAATCATGCTTCGATATTTGGTTTGGTCGACAAGTGCTCCTTTAACATGTTCATCCAACTTTGTTCTTTCCATCATTGGTGTGTCAACAGATTCACATGATTCAAATCCAAATTTCTTTAGAATTTCACTTGCATACTTGGATTGATTGATGAAGATACCATGTGGATTTTGTGAAATCTGAAGTCCCAAGAAGAAAGACATTTGCCCCATCATGGACATTTGGAATTCAGTACTCATTTCTTGTGCAAACCTATCACATTCCAATGGATCGGCAGATGCGAAGATGATGCCATCCACATAAATCTGAATATGAAGACTATGTTCTCCCAACTTTCTTGTGAACAAGGTAGGATCAACAACTCCTTTGGTGAACTTGTTGGCTAAGAGAAATTTGGACAAAGTATCGTACCATGCTCTGGGTGCTTGTTTAACGCCATATAGTGCCTTTTTCAATCGATAGATATGATTAGGGCGTTCAGGATCAACAAACCCCTCTGGTTGACTTACATACACAACTTCTTTCAATTGACCATTAAGAAAGGCAGTTTTCACGTCCATTTGGTAGACAATCATGTTCTGACTAGCTGTATTGGCCAGGAAGATTCTGATAGCTTCAATTCTGGCAACTGGTGCGAATGATTCCTCAAAGTCGATACCATCTTCTTGTCTGTACCCTTTGGCCACAAGTCGAGCTTTGTTCTTTAACACTTCACCATATTCATCAAGCTTCACTTTGAAGATCCATTTGAGGGCGATAATCATTGCACAGTCGGGAGGGGGCACTAATTCCCAAACATCTAGTCTGTCAAATTCATGGATTTCATCTTGCATTGCAGTGAACCAGGACATTTTTGTTAAAGCATCTTTATAATCCTTTGGTTCTGTTTTGGACAGAACGTTGACAACGAAACACCATAAAGCATCTGTGGCAAGTTGTCGTCGAGTAGACACCGGCCTAGATGGGTTACCAATGATGTTGTCAATCGGGTGATCGTTTGTCCATTTCCTGATATGCTCATGAAGTTGATGACTTGGAATTGAAGTAGCAGTGTTGGAGTCTTCTGAGGGTGTTGCCAAAGTAGATGGTTCAGGAGCAAAAATGTTGACAAAAGGTTCTTCAGGTGGTTGAGTAAAAGGATTCACTTCAAATGTGTTATCAGATGCTTCTTCTTGAGGTATTGAAGAATGTTGATCAGTGGGATTGGTATGACTGGAAGATGGAGCATTCTGACTAAGAGAGATGGAGATAGAGGGCCCGTTTGTAGGTTGAGGTTCATCATTAGCAGCAGCATCAGGACCTATGACTTGTTGTTCTGGTTCGACTCTCTGTTGGGGCTCAAAGTACTCATCATACATTGGATCAAACAGCTTCTTCAAATCCTCACTAGAAGGTGGTGCAGAAGGAGCATCAGTGGTAGAAGATTGTACAAGTCCTGAACTAGTTTGTCCAGGAGTCCAAAGATTAGATGCGGGTCCTAAACTGGAGTATTCAGGAACCGTTTTCTCGGTCAGCTCATCAAACGTGACATGGATAGTTTCCATGATTTTTCGGGTTCTTTTGTTGTAAATTCTATAACCCTTCTTGTTAGGTGCATAGCCAACAAAAATTCCAATATCTGCTTTTGCCTTGAGCTTTCCCAGATCTTCGCTATCGTTGGTTGGGTAGCATAATGCACCAAAGACTCGAAGAAACGAGAGATCGGGTTTTCTTCCATGCGCTAGCTCATAAGGCATTTTACAGTGTAGGGAAGGAATCAGTGATCTATTCTGAGTGTAACAAGCAGTTGCAATTGCTTCTCCCCTTAGGTACATAGGAGCTTTGGAGAAGATCAACATAGTACGCGCTGCCTCTACAAGTGTACGGTTTCATCTTTCATCGACTCCATTCTGCTGAGGTGTTCGTGGAATACTCCTTTGATGAGTAATTCCTTGATCTTCATAGAACTGAGTAAGTTTTTGATTGATGAACTCTGTTCCATTATCTGTGCGAACAAATCTGGCAACTTTATTGAGTCCAACTTGCAGCTGCTTGATAAGTTTGATGATGATTTCAGGCGTTTCATCCTTGGATCTGAGGAATTTAACCCATGTGAAACGAGAGTAGTCATCAACGATCACCAACACACATCTCTTTCCAAATATGCTTTGCACTCTCATGGGACCACAAAGGTCCATGTGAAGGGTATGAAGAACTTCCATTATGGTGTTGATGGTTTTGGGTTTGTGAGTGTGCTTCTTGCTTTTACCAAGTTGACAAGCGGAACACAGATGATCTTTTTCATACTTCAGCCTGGGCATGCCTCGAACAAGATCTTTACGAGTAAGTTCATTGATGGTACCGAAGTTCAAATGGTTCAAACGACGATGCCACAGCCATAATTTGTTCTTGGAGGCTTTAGATAGTAGACAGATTGGAGATGCTTGCATCATATCTTCAATGGATATAGTGTAGAGGTTCGTTCCACGTTTGCCTTTCAGAAGATCCACGCCGTCCAATCGTCTAACATAACAGGAGTGTTTTCTGAAGGCAACTTCTAGATCTGAGTCACAGAATTGACCAACGGAGAACAAATTGTGCCCAAGCCCTTCTACATAATAAACTCTTGAAATCACGCTGTTGCCAACCACATAATATCCAAAACCCATTAAAGCACCAAAATGATCATTCCCGAATCTAACTGTCCCGATAAACTGTTTCACGAAATTTCTGAGCCGCGAGCGATCCCCTGTCATACGTTTAGAGCAGTCTGAGTCCAAATACCACAGGGCAATTTGTACAACCTGCATTTGGAACCAGACAGATATGGATAACGAGAAAACTTGGATCCCCAACCAGAAGTGGGGTCCGATTGGTTAGCACGAACATTGTTAATTGCAACAGAGGAGGAATTATTACTAGTATCCTTAGAAAAAAACATGGTGTGCAGGGGGACTAGACTTATGTTTAGCGCATTGGGTACTTATAGGAAATGTTCTACCAGTCTTCTTCCAAACCCTACTTTCGTAAGCCTTAGGACGAAAATGCTTAGCATGGGGGCGTGGATTTCCTATTAGTACTAATCTTCCAGTGGGTCTCCAATGATAGCCAACATTAGTAAACTTCCTTCTTGTGGCTTTCCAAACAAGTTTCTCACGTTTATAATAAACAGCACGACATCCAAGGGAATTAATAGAAGCATTCAAACATGTCTTAACACACACATCATGATTACCAGAAATTAAAGAGTTATTACAGATCTCACAAATGGTTTTAGAAATCGAATTAATTACAGTACGCCTAGAGCAAATACTAGAATCAACACGATTCACAACATTCAGATCAGTCTTATTGTTCCTAAGGTGGTCTTCTACTTTCTTTCCTTGAGCACTTTTAGCTGGCGAAGTCCTATCATTCCTTGAATTGCAATTAGGCAGAGACTTGCTATCATTAGTGTCAACTTTTACTCCTGTAGAATTAATGATGGGAACATTAGAACAAGAAGCAGCTGATTGATTTCTGGTGTAAGATGTGTTATGTTCTGCTGAAGTTATGGGCTCTTTAAATGTGACATGCTTGTTTTTAACCTTAGAGGGAGAATTATCAATCTTATCACGCATGCCAACCGTTTTGGAACATGTACCTATTGCATAATCTAAGAGCTCATATGATCTGTTGGAGAGATAATACACATCACGAATGCCAATGTCCATAGGTCTCACCATGCTAACTTCTTCAATGGTCTCGCAAAGAATATCTAGGCAATCCTTAAGATACCTAAGGTACTCACTATGAATAAACGCATTATTCCTAAGGGGAAGAGGAATATTAATGGCATCAGCAACAGTCCTTTTAGTAACATTGGTGTGACACCCCCAAAATATACAACGCAGTGGAATATCACTTTCGGTGTCACTTCATAGTTCATACACACAAGTTACATAAAATGACCTCAAAAGAGACGTTTAATAAAATGTCACATTCGATTTGATAAATCAGAGTACAAAGGTCCCAACAATTTTTATTCAAAACTTAAGTTACAAGAGTTCAAAAATGACTTATTTGCATATTTAAAGAAAATAATTATCGAATGTGAAGAAAACCAAGTCTTTAAGGTTTTGATATCCACGCGACTCCGATTGCTCCCAATGCTCAGCTAGCAAAATAATACATGAGAAAATACATGCTAAAAAGTCAATATAAAGTTGAGTGAATTCATAGAGTTTAATAAGTAATCAGTTGAATACAAGATAATTCAGTTTAAAATACGATGGGCTACGTTGTTATACGCCCATAATTAAGTTGACATGTAACAAATACAAGTCGGGAAATAAGATTTATAGCATTGAGCTCATGAAACCGAACCTTAACCTAGATTTAACATTTGCCCTGGTAGGGTAATATTTGCCATTTACCACATATTTCTCAATTTAATGTGACCGTTGAAAGATGGGCGCTACCCATTCGGCCAGGCTGGTTAATGCCCAATATGCATATTCATAATACTAGCGTTTCCACACAATTAACGGTTCATGATGGGGACTTAATTGGCAAGAGATACTCAATGTCTATAATCATGTAATCGGGTCAAGCATACCAAAAGTTACTTGTATTTAGTTTGTAAAACTAGCATGTATCCCCCTCGCGAGGTTTATAAACAATTTAAATGAGTAAAAGCGAGGCTATGAACTCACCTGGATGATACGGTAGACAGGATAAAGTAATGTCAATAGTTATAGTGCGAATGGCTCCAAAAGGCAACCTGAATAATATGGAAGTATGAGATGTTGATAATTTAAGCTTGAATTATCGTGAATAATGATTTGAAACAATGTTGAATGATAAGATGGTTTGTGGGACAAAGGTGTCTTGCGATTAAGAAAATAGAAGCGATAAAGAAAATGCATAAATTGCATACACATATAAAATGTATACAATTAGTCGATATGTATAATCTTATTCCTTAGAATCCATGTACACATCTAAACATTAGACTCATTAAGTGTTTCGCATAACAATTATACTTCGTCTTAATTCATTCCGCCTAATATGTAACTTTTAGTAAAAATTCCCATTTTGACTCGTTACCACGATTAAGACTTTTAAACAAAAACAAAGCCAACGACAAATTTATTAGTCGTAAAATATTTAGTCTTACTTATTAAGTTCTACTCTAAAACAATTTTATAACGTTACTAGACTATTAGAAGAGTTTTGCCGAAATTGACTTTTATAATATATTCTCCAAATCTGACCCGTCCGAAACAACCCGCTAGATGACATTTTCACGTTTCGTACTCAAAAGAGATTTTGTGTAAAACGACATTCCGAAAAACTTTTTAGTTATAGCCGAGACCTGAATCTCAATGTAAAATGACCAAAATGCCCCTGCAGTTTCTGCTGGTACTTTGACTTTTTAAATAAACTGCAGAACTTTGACTTTCAGTTTTGACCCGCTAGGCTACATTTTCAAGACTCGGACTCAAAAGAGATTTAATGCAAAACGACATTCCGAACAACTTTCGTGTTTTAACGGAAGGCCGATTCGGACCAGAAAAGGCTCAAAAACCCCGTTTAAAAACTGCGTCAGCTCACTTTTTATAAAACAAGTGCTGTCATTTTAAAAGAAAAATGTAGAACTGGTTTTTAATCAAAATCACCCTCATTTTCGCACTTTCACACCCCAATTCCTCGCGGTAGACTGAAAACGTTGTTTCGGACAACTTTCGTGTTTTGGCCGAAGGCTGAAACGGGACAGAAAATGACGAAAATGCCCTTATTCAGATCTGACAGCAACTAAATTTTATACAAGTGCTGTTTGGAATTTTATAATTTTTCTAAATTTCAAATGACCGCCAAACGTTCGTTATTAAGAGTTAGAAGCCGGATTTTATATCAAAAAGTTCATATTAACATCCTCTATCATATTAAAAATACAAAATCAGTTTCAAAAAATTCAATCAAGGCAAAACAAGCCTCAACTTTCTGGTCTAAAATGGGTAGCTTTAAACCCCTTCAAATTCAATTTTCACAATATACAACATCACCATAACCTCTAACTAGCCTAATCCCATTCACGAATCATCCCAACTATTAATCCAACCTTAATAATATTTCACACATCACCACATGGATTCTAAGTACTATATTATACACATGCATGCATATATATAACCAAAAATCAAATTATGATCAAAGAAAATACTTACAAAAGAGGTATGGAAACAAGAAGATTATCAAAACCACAAACCCTTGTGGTTTTGATGATTTGGTCGAACACAAGGAGGAACAAAGAAAACCAAAAACTTGATTTTTTTTGCCCACAATTGCTTATTGTTAACCCAATTTAGTTCCTTAGTAACCCTTGAACCTTTAATTGCTTCCAACTTGGAAAATTAAGAAATCTTCAAAAATTATAATCTTTTAAAAATCAATGCATGATGGATTATCTTTGTTTGGGATTGATTATGGTTAGTTTAGGATTAATTTTAGAGTGATTGGAAGTG
>LBNU01017472.1:160126-174888 GCA_014162995.1 Artemisia annua
ATGTTGAAGGTCTATTACAGTTTGTTTTCCTTCCATTTCCTGATTCTTAAACACCTCTTTCATTTCATTAACCTCAGATTTAAGAGTCGATTCCATGTATTCAAAATGTTCTTTGATTTGTTTAAAAAACGGAATGACTTCAGTGAGGTAACATTCTTTTGTAACTTCAAAACCCCTTTCTCCTTCTGTAATTCCCATGGGAGTAATTCTCTTTCTACATGTTTTATCAAAATCCGCAAACATTTGATACAGAACATACATGCTAATAAGAGTTTTACATTTAGTAGGAAGCACAATCTGAACTAGGTTCATAGGTGTATTGGGAGGATACACTGTTGGTTTAGCATACTTAAGGGGAGGGGTAGCCAAAAGAAGTTCAGCTTTCATTTTTTCAACATCTAAGGCCCAGAAAATTTGTTCGGGAGTTAACCTAGTCTGGGGTGCAAAGACCGTCAAAAGGTTCTGCTCATAGTAGTTATGGGGCTTGATGTTAACATTATTCTCTATGCACATATGATCCTTCATTTTATCCTCCAGTGTTTTCCTATTAACAGTTTCACATGCATCAATCTCTTCAGTATCACGCACATCAGGGGAATCATGATAAGGTTTAAGCATCACATTGAAGTCATATAAGGCAGGTTGCGAGGCACTAACTCTCCTAAGATAATTAGTTTTAGGCAAACCTGTATCATTATCCCTATGCTTATCACGAAGTTTAATGTGCTTTTGTATCATTTGAGCAGTTTGAATGGTTTGGCCTTGTGTGTACAATTGTTTTCAAGTTTATTCTTTAAGGTCTTTAAATTAGAAAAATCGTTTAGGAGTTCAGCTTCCTTCCTTCGAAAATCTATTTTTAGTGTGTTTACACTATTTTGGATCTCCTGTTTTTGTTTAACAGTTTGATCGATTTGATTTTGCAAAGATTTTAACTCTACTCTTAAACTTTCCTCCTTTAAATTCCTTTCTGTAATATATGCACACATTTGCCAATCCATTTTCTGTTCTCGTTCAGTTAACTCAAATTTTGCACGTTGTTGATACATATTCACCTGATCTTTAAGAATATTAATCCCAGTGGTTAAGGTATCATCTGGGATAACTGCAGTATATTCATTATATTCACAAGTATCCACATTAACGGAAGAGTCATTACTAGGTAAAGCAGTCTCGACACTTTGTTTCAAATATTGCTCATATGGGACAACATTGCTATTACCCATATTAGCAGAGTTTTAATCAAAAGTGTCGGTGTGTTTTACTTCGTTATGATTCTTTTGATGGTGCACCACATCGTCAACAAGTGTGTCCTTAGATGCTCTATTCGGTCCATCAGACTCATTATTGTTATCCATATGTTGTTGTTTTGAGGAAATATTAGTATTTTTCAAACCAACATCATCTGAAATGACAATACTAGTTTGATGCACCTCATCAGGTATCGTCGGGATGACACTTGTTTCATATGTGTCATATATTTTGATGCACCTCATCAAGTATCGTTGGAATCACACTTGTTTCATATGTGTCATATATTTTGAGTACCTCTGAAATGATGGAAGATTTTGAAGGTCCTGACTGATTTGCCGATGTGACTGCAGATGTAAGCTTAGCCATAAAGATGGGGAGTAGTGGGTTCATCATCAACATCAGAATCAAATGCATCATAGTCTTCAGCTTGGAAGATGTTTGGGTCATTCAAAGCAAGATCCTGAACAGGTTGATCATCCACATCAGCATCAAACGTGTTTCCCTCATCACCAGCAAGAAAGAGCAGCTGTTCCACATCCAATTTGACTCCATTTTCTTGATCTTGCATCAATAGCATCTTGTCTTTGAAGTAGTCGGAGTTCTGAGGACGCTTTGGTTCAGTGCAATTCCTAGCAATATGGCCTAGCCCACCACAGTTGTAGCACTTGATTTGCCTTCCTAGTCCTTGATTACCATTTCCCATTTTGTTCTGAACATTTCCTCGGACATTTTGTCTACCTTGAA
Organism: Artemisia annua; assembly: GCA_014162995.1. Lineage (NCBI taxonomy): Eukaryota > Viridiplantae > Streptophyta > Magnoliopsida > Asterales > Asteraceae > Artemisia > Artemisia annua. The sequence goes on from LBNU01017472.1 coordinate 162,122, forward strand.
CCACAATACGCCCATCTTCCACAATAGCAAGATTATGTGGATTAGATGAGGTTCTGAGTTGATTGTTGGTTTGAGGAAGAGTGCTTCTGATATGTTGAACCAGCATTGAGACTTGGTTGGAAAGGTTGTCAATTCTCTTGTCCATATAAGCATTCCCAGATGCTTGTTGATTAGTCATACCATTTGCTGATTGCATGGGAGTGTGACCATGAGAAGACTGATTCTGCGTTGCTTGAGTTGTGTTTGGGTGATTGTTTAAGTCGGCTGTGAATTGTTGAAGTCCATGAGTGTTGGAGATTAGAGCAAGAGAGTCATGTGAAGGGTGAAGTTTCTCTCTTAGCTGACGATCATACAAAGCGTGTTTCTCATGTTGTTGGAGATAGGCATAGAGCTGTTCATAATTGGTGTTTCTTAGTCCTTTGTTAAGCTTCACAGCCGTGACAAACCGATCCCATTCTGGAGACATGTTGTTGACAAACTTTGAGTTGAGTTGGATGTTGGGCATTGTCATTCTGATCATTCTCATGTCATTCACAAGCTTGTGAAATCTGACATAGTAATCATTGATGCTTTCACTAGGGTTCATCTTAAAGTGCTCGAATTCATCGTACAATTGAGACTCACGATCTTCCTTTGTAAGTTCTGACCCAGCAAGCAATGTTTTGACATTGTCCCAAACTGCCTTGGCCTGAGTGTTGAAGTTAATCAGCTTGTAGATGTCCTTAGGAAGTCCTTGTACTACAATGTTTGAAGCCTTAATATCCGCATCATAACGTTTCCTTTCCATTTCATTCAGATCATTGTAAGTACGAGGTCTGTCAATCCCAAAGGTGACTGACCCATCATCACTAGTGGATATAACATCTCTAGTAGTGCCCATTTGAAACGGACCTTGGTATGTGCTTATTCACATACCTTTTATTCACCATTTTCAGGCTCTATAAGACCAAAAACTAACGTTATACGCCAAAGATATCGTGTTTTTGTGTTTATGACTTGCAGGAAAGGATATTGCAAAAACAACATAGAAATCAACCAAAAAGCCTAAAGCAAGCACGGGATGTGGAAAAGAGTCTACAAGTGAAGCAAAAGATGAAATTTACTTAAGAAAAGCCCGTGACGACGCATTTATTCCTTAAAGGCTCAAGAATATAAAAGAGACGCTTAATCGAAGCTCAAAGATAATTATCAAGATAAGCTTCACAAATTCGAGCAAGTGATCACTTTTACATCTTTGAAGACTTTTAGAGAACGCGTCAACACGCTACCTCAAGTTACAAGGGCTTAAGTTTAATTCTTAGAAAGTTTAGTAGCTTTGTAATAGAAGTTTATGTGTAGTTTTCATGAACAAAAAAAGTCTAGGGGGCAAAGTGTACACGATGTAAACAAGGAAGCCTCCTTGGCTCCTTTAAATAGGACCCCCTAGCTTCTTTTTATGTTGGTTAGTCTTAGTTTTAATTTTGTCTTAGTGTAAGTTTTCTTTCTATGCAAGTTTATTGTTTCATGTCTTAAAAACTTTTCCTAGCTTATTTGTCTCTTCATCTTAATATTTCTTCTTAAATCTTTTAATCTTTTGAGTTTATTTTCGTGTCTTAATAATCTAATAAAAGCTTTTATAAAGTCTTCACCACCTTTGCATGTTACTTGAATTCGTATGGTTTAAGAATGGGTTAGGGCTTGTTCTTTTGTCGTGGCTTATTTGGTAGCTTATTTAGTGTCTAAAACTAGCTTTTTATTAAGTTTTTATAAGTTTTTATTGAGTTTAATCATTAGTTCACGTATTAAAAAATCCAAGCGTCTAAAAATAATTTTTGCAAGTTAACTTTTAGGGTTTAGCGAGTTGGGTTATGTTTTTGCGAGTAGGAACTAATTGATTGCGAGTAGGGTGTGTGTTATTGCGAGTATGGTCCAAAATCTATAGCGAGTATCACATTTCAAGTCCTAGCGAGTATGATATTTAAAGGATAGCGGGTATCGTTTTAGATTTCTTAGCGAGTAGCAATTCATTTATTTAGCGAGTATGACTTGTGTTGCGAGTATGGTTTGAGTTATTTTGCGAGTAAGCAAGTTCAGATAGTGAGTATTACTTGGCTATCCTTCATCTTTTGCGAGTATCAATCAATTATTGTGAGTAAGAAAACCTTTTTAGCGAGTAACATTTCTTTTTAATAGCGAGTATGGGGTTTTTACAAGGTCTAGCGAGTATGGTTTAATGATTTTTGCGAGTATGAGTCTTTTATTTGCGAGTATCATTCTGATTTTATTGCGAGTATGGTTCGAGTAAGTTCGAGTCTAATTTGTTTATAAGCCGGTCTTGGCTTCTTACCACCTCATCGTTAATCGAGTGAGGTTTCATTTCTTTATTATCTAAACGGAACTACGTCAAAATTTCTTTAAAACCTTTCTAGTTTTATTTCACTTACTTATTTTCTTTTCTAATTAGTTTAAGTTTAGTTCTTTAATCTTTAAACATTTCTTTAGTTTAACTTTTCTATTCGTTAATTAAATCAAAAACTCAAAAACATTTTCTTCGTTTCTTTCTTTCTTCATTTACAATTTGAATTTCATTTCTTTTACGAATTACTTAGCTTTATGTTTTCCTTTATCGTTCAACTTATTTCTTTTTAATCAAGTACTCGTTTTCATTTAAGTCTTAAACAAGTTTTCGTAGTATAAACTAAAACCAAATCTCATCTTTCAAACTAATTCATCTCACATAACTCACGACTCGAGTGACAAGATCAATTTCAACCCTCGTTGGGACAACGATCCGTGGTTCAAGCTTACCCTTGCTAGAATTCACCCAATCAATTTTTGGCGCCGCTGCCGGGGAGCGGTTAATAAGATTAAGTCGTTTGATCGTTCGAGACTTGTGATTTGAAGAACCTTCTTTTAGAAGTTATCATTTTTCATAAACATAAAAACAACTAAAAATTATAAAACCTATTAAAACCAAAAATATTTTTCATTTCAACTTTCTTTTTCACTTTGATTTGTCTTGATTTGTATGATCACTCGTTCTAAGTCTAACTTGAACGAGTCTTCTTCTTCTTCAGTGCCGACTAACCGCAATCGTCGTAGACAGAAACAAAAAACCGTACCCGAGTTACGTGATCTTCAAAATTCCATCACCGAGATGAACAACAACAACGTTGAACAACCCAATGGGGCTCCCAACGGAGGAGTTCCCCAACCATTTAATGATCCACGTCCAATGGAGGAGCAACTCCAATCACCTTTCCAAGGTGTGAGGAGAGCCATCGTCATTCCCGATATTCAAGCAAATCACTTTGAAATCAATCATGGATTACTCAATCTCATTTCGGGTATATCCTTTCACGGGTTTGATCACGAAGATCCTCATGTTCACATTCGGAACTTAACCGACATTGCTGAAACAATTAAGATCAACCAAGTCCCTTATGATGTTGTCAAAATGAAATTGTTTCCCTTTTCTCTCAAAGGAGCTGCTCATACTTGGCTAGAAAAAGAACCCCCCAATTCGATTCATACTTGGGATGATTTGGCTAGCAAGTTCCTTAACCATTTCTGTCCACCTTCAAAAACCTCAAATCTTCGTACTCAAATCTTTCGTTTCCAACAAGCTTTCGATGAATCATTCAACGAAGCTTGGGATCGATTCAAAGAGTTACTTGAAAAGTGTCAGAATCACGGGTTTTCTGAGTTGCATCAAATCGACACATTCTACAATGGTTTGAATCCCGTTGATCAAGATTCACTCAATTCTACTGCTGGTGGTAATTTGTTATCTCGAAACACTTAAGATGCGTTCACTATCATTGAAAACAAAGCAAGAGTGCGAACTTCACGAAGCAAAACACAAGTGTCAAGCGCTAGTAACAAGGCTAACGACGAAGTTTTGTCATTAACCAAACAAAATTCTGATGCTATTGCTGCTCTTACAAAACAAATGGGACTTTTAATTCANGAAACACTTAAGATGCGTTCACTATCATTGAAAACAAAGCAAGAGTGCGAACTTCACGAAGCAAAACACAAGTGTCAAGCGCTAGTAACAAGGCTAACGACGAAGTTTTGTCATTAACCAAACAAAATTCTGATGCTATTGCTGCTCTTACAAAACAAATGGGACTTTTAATTCAACACAAAGAACAACCGTCTCAAACCGTCAATGCTATTAACCGAAGTTGCGAAACTTGTGGTGGTCCCCATGCATATTACGAGTGTCCAACAACTTGTAACGTTTCTCACGAGAATGTGTACGCAGCTAACATGGGTGGTAACGATTACCAAACCCAAGGAGATCGAAATCTTCTCAGCTACCGTTCAACCAATTACCTTGGACCACCACCTGGTTTTCATAACCCGCATCCAAACCAAAATGTGCAAACTCGTGGTAATCAAGTCAATCAGAATCAGAGTCGTGTAACTCAAGGTTTTCATAATCAAAATCAAGGTTTTAACCAAAATCGGAACTTTCAAAGTAATCATGGAAATTTTGGAAATCAAGGTGCTAATTATGGAAACTTTAATCATGAGAATAAAAATTTTCAAAACCAAGGAGTTGTTCAAAATCAATCGACCACGGATGAGTTGTTGGCAGAATTACTTCGTCAAAATCAAAACCAACAAACTATCTTTTAAACTCAGCAGACACAACTTAAAAATCAAGAAGAAACAACCGGATTGTTGCTTAAGGAAATGTTTGATATGAAAAAGTCTTTAAATGATCGACCCTCGGGTTCAGGTACCACGTCTTTACCTAGCAACACGATCGCTAACCCGAGGGGCAATGTCAAGGCGATCACAACACGCAGTGGCGTATCATACAAAGAACCAACGGTTCCAACTACCTCTTATTCTCCTCCTTCAAAGGTAGTGGACCGTGCAACCGAGGTGACAACGGATACGAGAATTCCTATTCAACAAGGAAGGACCGAAAATATCCAACCTCCGGTGGTTCAACCGATCAATGAAAATGCAAATTTGTCAAAAGGAAAAGAAAAAGTTGTTTTTGAACAAGATGAACCAGTTAAAACTAATCTTCCTTACCCTTCTCGTCTTAATGAGCAAAAACGTCAAGATAAAAATGACATAATGAAGGAAAAGTTCTTTAAGATGTTTCAAGACATACGCTTTGATTTGAGTCTTGCTGATGCTGTTGTGTTAATGCCAAAGTTTTCATCAATGATTAAAAACTTGTTGAATAATAAAGATAAATTGTATGAAATGTCGACTACACCTTTGAATGCGAATTGCTCGGCGGTGCTCCTTAAGAAGCTTCCCGAAAAGCTTGAAGACCCCGGCAAGTTCTTAATTCCATGCAATTTTTCCGGAATGGTTCAATGCTCCGCCTTAGCCGATTTAGGTGCTAGCATTAACATGATGCCGTTATCCGTCTGGGAGAAGTTGTCGTTACCCGCTTTGACTCATACACGAATGACACTCGAGCTTTTCGACCGTTCTACCTCTTGTCCTAAAGGCATAGCCGAGGATGTCATCGTCAATGTGGGAAAATTTCACTTTCCGGCTGATTTTGTTGTCGTCGATTTTGATCCCGATCCAAGGGTTCCTCTCATTCTAGGACGAGGTTTCCTGAAGACGGGCCGTGCTTTGATTGATGTGTATGATGAAGAGATTACCTTGCGAGATGGTCATGAAGCCGTTACGTTTAATTTGGACCAAACAACAAGATTTTCCTCCACCAATGAACCCATGACAATAAGCAAGATCGATGTCATTGATGAAGTTTCTGATGAGTATTCCCAAGAGATACTCGGATTTTCAAGTGGCAATCCCACTTCTTCTCTTTCTTCACCCCAAGATAATTCTTCACCTCAACCTATAATTGCCGACTCTTCCCCTTCTTTCACTCCGTTTGAAGGAGGTGATTTCTTTTTGGAAAATGTCGAAGCTTTTCTCTCAACCGATACATCTTCACTATCGGATATTGATGATTCTTATTATGATCCGGAGGGAGACATACTTATGCTTGAAAAACTTTTGAATGAAGATCCCTTTTCACCTCTCCCTCTGAAGAAACTCTATGTTGAAGAAGTCAGAAAGGTCGAGCCATCTAACGAAAAGCCTCCAGAACTCGAGCTTAAGGATTTACCTCCTCATCTTGAATACGCTTTCTTGGAAGGAACCGACAAATTTCCCGTCATTATCTCCAAACACCTTCAAGATGAGGAGAAGAACCGTCTCGTTGATATGCTCAAAAAGCACAAAAATGCCATCGCATGGCGTATTTCCGACATTGAAGGCATAGATCCTCGTTTCTGCAACCACAAGATTTTACTTGAAAACGATTCTAAGCCGTCCATCCAGCAACAAAGACGGGTTAACCCAAAATCCATGAAGTAATCAAAAATGAAGTTATCAAATTACTCGACGCTGGGATGATTTACCCCATTTCCGATAGCTCATGGGTTAGCCCGGTTCATTGTGTGCCAAAGAAGGGTGGTATAACTGTCGTGACGAATGATGATGATGAGCTTATTCCCACACGTCTCGTAACCGGTTGGAGAGTGTGCATCGATTACCGAAAGCTCAATGAAGCCACTCGAAAGGACCATTTTCCACTTCCATTTATGGACCAAATGCTTGAACGACTTGCAGGAAATGAGTTCTATTGTTTTCTCGATGGTTTTTCTGGATATTTTCAAATTCCCATCGATCCTCCCGATCAAGAGAAAACCACTTTCACTTGTCCCTATGTAACGTTTGCCTACCGACGTATGCCCTTTGGCTTATGCAATGCCCCAGGCACGTTCCAGAGGTGTATGACCGCTATTTTTCAAAACATGATCCGGAAGACAATGGAGGGGATCATTTTTCTGTGTATGGTGATTCATTTTCGACCTGTCTCTCCCATTTAAAACAAATGCTCCAAAGGTGTGAAGACACTAACCTAGTTCTGAATTGGGAGAAGTGTCACTTTATGGTTAAAGAGGGTATAGTCCTTGGCCATAAAATCTCTAAAGCCGTGATTGAGGTGGATAGAGCGAAAGTTGATGTTATCGCAAAACTACCTCATCCCACGACCGTCAAGGGAATTCGAAGTTTCCTCGGTCATGCTGGCTTTTATAGACGTTTTATACAAGACTTTTCAAAAATATCCCAACCTTTGACTCACCTGTTGGAAAAGGAAGCCCCGTTCATCTTCACCAATGAGTGCATTGATGCATTTAATACCCTTAAGAAGAAGTTGACGGAGGCTCCTATTTTAGTTGCCCCCGATTGGGATTTGCCCTTTGAATTAATGTGTGATGCAAGTGACTATGCAATCGGGGCAGTCCTGGGGCAACGAAAGGACAAATATTTTCGGCCTATACACTATGCAAGCAAAACCATGAACAGTGCCCAATTTCATTACACCACAACTGAAAAAGAGATGTTGGAGTTTTTTATGCTTTTGAAAATTTCGACCATATCTGCTTTTAAAGAAATGCATAGTGTATACGGACCATTCAGCCCTAAAATACCTGATGACCAAACCTGATGCTAAACCAAGACTTATGCGCTGGGTTCTCCTTCTTCAAGAATTTAAAGTTGAAATTAGAGATAAAAAAGGATCGGAGAACCTAGCTGCTGACCATTTGTCCCGTCTTGAAAATCCTCACCAAGGCGTGCTCGAGAAAAAGGATATCGATGACTCATTTCCTCTCGAGGCCCTTGGGAGCGTGTCACTTGGTGATTCTAGTACCCCATGGTTTGCCGATTTTGCAAACTACCATGCGGGGAATTTTATAAGAAAAGGAATGTCGACCCAGGCCAAAAAGAAATTTTTCAAAGATGTGAAACATTATTTTTGGGAAGACCCTTATTTGTTCAAAATTTGTGCGGACCAAATCATTCGGAGATGTGTCCATGGTAAAGAGGCCGAAGCTATTTTGATGGCATGCCACAATGGACCCACAGGGGGACATCATGGTGCCAATTTTACTGCTAAAAAAGTTTTTGACTCCGGTTTCTTCTGGCCTTCGATCTACCGCGATGCACAGGACCTGGTGAAGTCTTGTGACGCGTGCCAACGACAAGGAAAAATTTCACAGCGGGATGAGATGCCTCAAAACTCCATCCAAGTTTGTGAAATCTTTGACGTTTGGGGAATCGATTTCATGGGACCATTTCCATCTTCAAACAAAAACAAATACATCCTCGTGGCAGTCGATTATCTTTCTAAATGGGTTGAAGCAAAAGCTTTTCCAACTAACGACGCCCGAGTGGTTGTAAAATTTTTGAAAAGTTTGTTTGCCAGATTCGGTACACCTCGAGCTATTATCAGTGACCGTGGAACTCATTTTTGTAATGACCGATTTTCAAAAGTTATGTCAAAATATGGTGTTACCCATCGACTTAGTACCGCTTACCATCCTCAAACTAGTGGTCAAGTCGAGGTGTCAAATCGTGGTTTAAAAAGAATTTTGGAAAGAACCATGGGTGAGAATAGTTCTTCTTGGTCGGACAAGTTAGATGATGCACTCTGGGCCTTCCGCACAGCTTATAAAACACCAATTGGTTGTACTCCTTACAAGCTTGTGTATGGAAAGGCATGTCATCTTCCGATTGAGCTGGAGCATCACGCCTACTGGGCTTTAAAGCATGTGAATTATAATTTAAAAACCGCGGGTGATCACCGAAAAATCCAGTTGAATGAGTTGAATGAACTCCGTGATCAAGCTTATGAAAATTCTTTGATTAATAAGGAGAAAACAAAATGGATTCATGATTCAAAAATCAAAAATCATGTTTTTAATGTCGGTGATCAAGTTTTGCTTTTTAACTCAAGGTTGAAAATATTTTCTGGAAAACTTAAGTCCCGTTGGTCTGGACCGTTTACCGTCGCCCAAGTTTTTCCATATGGTACTATTGAACTTTCTCAACCAAATGGGCAAAATTTCAAGGTAAACGGTCATCGTTTGAAACACTACTTTGGAGGGGACATACCATCTTCGGTTGTCCCAGATCTCCAAACTTTTCCCAAGGAAAACTAATTCGGGAATCGAGTCAAGCTACGTGACTCGGTGACCAAAAACAAAGCGCTTCGTGGGAGGCACCCCATGCTTATCCATCTATGCTTTTTATTATCTAATAAAGTAACGCGAGGAGGGCGACCTCTTCCAATCTTGTGTTTGCTTGGTTGTTTGTGTTTGTGCAGGATTTCCCCATTTCATGATGACTCTCGTGCTCGTGGATCGTCTCATCTCCACTCGAGTCTCATGTATTGCTGCTAGCTTGGAAATCTTATATCCAAATCTTATCGACTAATGGTATCTTTGTCATACTTAATAAACGGCCTTAGATTTATTGTTAAGATTACCCTTACATTTGAAACATTGAGGACAATGTTTATTTTTAGTCTGGGGGGGTGAATCTTCGATTTGATTGACCTAGCACTTTCACCATTGTCGTTTACTTACGCAACCCCGTTTTCCTCAAAAATAAAAAAAAATTGAAAAATTTTGAAAAATTCCAAAGAAAAAAAATGAGAAAAAATTAAAAAATTATGCAAAAATAGAATAAAGTTTTGACAACGCGTTTGACTTTCCTACTAGGTAAGAGTGAGAATAAAAATTTTGACTTGATCCGGGCGTGTTGAGCCCTAGCTTGTCTCCCTTAACCAATATAATCTTTAAAAATGATTACGGCTAAGCATCCGCGGATCTCATTATTTGAGTTTTTAAATTTTTGGAGAACGTGAAATGATAGAGTTTCTTTAGAAGTTAGATGCTAAGCATAGAGTAGTTGGATCTCTTTAANTACTAGGTAAGAGTGAGAATAAAAATTTTGACTTGATCCGGGCGTGTTGAGCCCTAGCTTGTCTCCCTTAACCAATATAATCTTTAAAAATGATTACGGCTAAGCATCCGCGGATCTCATTATTTGAGTTTTTAAATTTTTGGAGAACGTGAAATGATAGAGTTTCTTTAGAAGTTAGATGCTAAGCATAGAGTAGTTGGATCTCTTTAAAACTCATCGAAGGTACTCATGTCTTTTTGTTCCCACAAAATGGCTTCATCCCATATCTGTGCAAAATAATTAAAGATGTTAGGTTTAGCCGATGAGTAGTTCTTTATCTTCTTGAGAGAATCTTTGCTTGGGAAATTGGGTACACATCATGGATACACGCCATTGTATTGAGTTGTATTGTATATCATTGAATAAGCGCAGTACGCATGTGGTTTCGGAGCTACCCTAAAGCCCGTTGTTATGTATGAGCTAAGGTGCTTTAAGACATCAGATTGAGATCGGACCTTGGTTCCTAGATTCCAACCCTGGCAGTTGGCGGTAGGTCTTGGATTGAAACCGTGAAGGTTCGGAGTTGAGAAGTTACTTAGGCAAAAAAAAATGTATGTTGAAGATTTATGGATTATGAGCTCAAATGTGAAGTCTAAAGTTGGTCGTGCATAAGTTACATGTGGATGATCCTAGATTGGACGCATGAGGTGCACGTCAACTTATGTCTATGTATTCCAAAGTCTTTGTATGTATCCAATATCCTTGATGTGGACCACATTTCTCTTGCAGACCTTCTTAAGAGAAGATCGATAACTACTTAGCGTATGCATTTGGTATCTTTATCGGACTAAAAACTATGAAACAAGATGCTTATGAAGAAATTCATTTCTCTCACAAAAATAAAATAATGAGATACAAAAATAGGAAAATGGGAGCAAGCGGTACACGAGTAACTTTCATGAGTAGCGTTGGCATCTAATTTGTAATTAAATAATGATCCGTTTTTACGCTTAGTTTGGGGACTTGTGAAAAATCAGGGACGATGAATTTTATCCAATCGGTCACTTTTCTATGAATCGTGTTCTTACTCCAGGGCCCTTAATCGTTATTGAAAGATAATGAAAGTCAAGCACACCGTCATAAGCTAAAGTAGTATAATATATGATGTACATAGTCAAAAAATGGAAAACCGGGGCGTTTTAGGGAATAAATGATTTCGTAACTCTTTTGAACATTTTGCTACTTTTCAAAGTTAGTAAAGAGAGGTGTGAAATTATTTATCTTTAAGGCATGACGTGATTACATTTCGTGAGGACACGCAATACATTAGTCTGGGGGATTTTGGTATGTGCTTATTCACATACCTTTTATTCACCATTTTTAGGCTCTATAAGACCAAAAACTAACGTTATACGCCAAAGATATCGTGTTTTTGTGTTTATGACTTGCAGGAAAGGATATTGCAAAAACAACATAGAAATCAACCAAAAAGCCTAAAGCGAGCACGAGATGTGGAAAAGAGTCTACAAGTGAAGCAAAAGATGAAATTTACTTAAGAAAAGCCCGTGACGACGCATTTATTCCTTAAAGGCTCAAGAAAATAAAAGAGACGCTTAATCGAAGCTCAAAGATAATTATCAAGATAAGCTTCACAAATTCGAGCAAGTGATCACTTTTACATCTTTGAAGACTTTTAGAGAACGCGTCAACACGCTACCTCAAGTTACAAGGGCTTAAGTTTAATTCTTAGAAAGTTTAGTAGCTTTGTAATAGAAGTTTATGTGTAGTTTTCATGAACAAAAAAAGTCTAGGGGGCAAAGTGTACACGATGTAAACAAGGAAGCCTCCTTGGCTCCTTTAAATAGGACCCCCTAGCTTCTTTTTATGTTGGTTAGTCTTAGTTTTAATTTTGTCTTAGTGTAAGTTTTCTTTCTATGCAAGTTTATTGTTTCATGTCTTAAAAACTTTTCCTAGCTTATTTGTCTCTTCATCTTAATATTTCTTCTTAAATCTTTTAATCTTTTAAAGATTTTGGATTATGATCAAAGCACATACTGAGGGGGAGCAAGTGTTGAATAATGATGAATAAATGATCTCTAATGAATGCTCACCCGTATGTGCCGAAGTTTTAAAGACTTTGAAAATTGATTCAATCAATGGGCACATATTGAGGGGGAGCAATTGGCTAAGAGTCTTTCGCGTGTTCTTACAATAATAAGTAAAAACCGTGAAATGATTATGACTCAGAAGTTGACTCATGAATTGACGAAACACAATCGTTAGAATTCGAAAGGATGTATCCAAGTAGAAAAGTACCGTTTCGAGAAGCTCTTATTAGATGTACACTTTGACGGGTCTAACTTCCTTTTTCAAGGAATGTTAACAACATCAAGTTAGTTATTAGGGCTAGTTATCACCTAAAATCTGATAATGGATCCCTTTAACTAAGCAACGTAAACGTGTCCCTCGGGTGTATGTCTATTAAGAGTCGATCAATTCAAATAAGTGCAACTCACCCCGACGTGTGCAACTTTCTTTCTTCCTATAAGCACATGTTAAGAGGGGAGTATTTGAAAAATGACAAAACTCTTAAAGTGTCAATAATATGTGTTTCTTATTCATAAACACTTTGAGAGAATTTTCAAATGATTTGGTTATATGGAGATTGTGGAAAGATACCAAAAGACCGGCCAATTACATTTAATGCACGGAGTTATAAGGATGGTTAGGTTAGGTATACGTTCCCATGATCCACCAGAACCGGAGGGATCTTCCCAGGGACAATCCAATAGATAGATTAGAAGTCCTTAGGAATGATTGAAAAAAGGAGAAAAGTGAGAAAGGGAAGAGTGCCGACTAAGACTGAGCTAGGACTGGAACAAACCCAAAAAGGTTCTAGTTATGAAGTCTTGGTAAGCACTGAAGGGGTTGAAGAATTAAAAAGAAATGAAATGAGAAAGGGTGAAAAGAAATAGCCCTCCATTTATTCAACCTTAGGGCAGACACCGGGTTCAATTCATATGCTACTGAGTGTTACCAAG